>CM040621.1:7507693-7581470 GCA_022817965.1 Solanum lycopersicoides | reverse complement strand
AGAGTCAAAGCAAGAAATCAAACATCTAACATTTGGAAGAAGAAAATTAGAAAGAGGAATCTTTGATAATATTAAATAAACTTAAAAGTATCAAAAGACACCTTTTTTTTCGTGAAAATATCACAGAATATCCTTGAAGTACTCTTATGAAGAGACAAAGCAAACTCAAGATTAAGAAACAAAAAGAATCAAAGAAATATTAACGTCCAACTAAAATTTATATAACAAACCTCATCACACCATTGTTGTCCAGAATGTGCCAATTTGAAAAAACCAGAGTCTTTCATCTACCGTACAGATACCCAATTCAAATGCTGGATTGATAACATTAAGAGCATCTGTTATAAGGTTTCTTTCCCCTATCAAAACAGAATAAAAATTAAAAAATACTCAAAACTGAGACAACAACAACTAAAAAAGAGGCAAATACGAAACTAAAGAAGAGGTACAGAGCGTTCCACAAGTTGAATTAAGCTTGTATATATTATGAATTAGGAAAATTATCCCAAAAATATTAAAATAAATTACCTCTTTTTTGTACCCGTATAAAGCCACTTAGTGAATGAATCGATCAAATCAGATTCATCATCTCCTCCGATTGCATATAAAAAAGGATGTTTTGTCTAAAAACCTGACGTGTAACACATAAAGTTCTCCAGATTCAAAATGTTGTGTGAAGGGAGATGTTTTAACTTTCTGGATTTTTTTTCTGCCACGTTTCTTCGGTGACGCTTTTTTTTGTTTTGATCAACATGGGCTCTTTTTTTAGATAAGATTCTTTCAGTCCTATTGATCTGAGAAAGATCTTTATCAAGTAAAATAAAGTCATCAAGAGTATGCAAAGGTTTTTGACAATCCTCTGTTGCATCTGCATATAATAGATATATTGATTAATTTACAATCAACAGATACAACACTTATTTATGTTGGTTTTTTTTACTACATTACAATCAGGTTTCGTCCCAACTTTATTCACATCAGCTGCCTCTTGGACTGTAAGCAAAATAAATATTTTAATAATGTTATCAAAATAAAACGAAAGAAGTTTAGTTGAAGTTAAGAAAATGAATACCATTTATATCAGCAACAACCTCTGACAGAACTTTTTCAATAGCAATTCCTGCAACATCTTCATCTGTACATAACAAGAACATTTAAAATAACAGAATTGAATTAAAATATATGAAATATGTAATATATCTGTATAAATCCTTCATTACCTATTTTACTTGATACTCTTTCAAAATTTTCAACATCAACAAATCTAACTGAAGTTTTAAGCACTTGAGATTCTTCATTTTGATTTGATCCCATAACATGAGCATCGTTCCCTCTCGATTCATTTACAGATGCATTAACACGGGGAGAAAATGTTGTATATGCAATTAACATATTATAAAAAAAAACATATCAAAGTTAACTGGAAAATGAAATATCAAATTCGTGTCACTTCTAGATTAACTGGAAGAAACTACTAGACTATTAAAATTATATTATGAATATAACAGAAATGCACTGAAAATATAAACGAACCTCCATTAAAATCTAATCCACCCGAAAATGTCTCACCAGCATGCTTCTTAGATGGTTCCCTGACTTCTCGAATAACAGAGCTGCTACCACCACTCTTAGCAAACAACAAAGAAATATCCTCCAATAATTGTTTGTTTGAGTTCACCACAAATTCTTTGATTTGATTGAATCCTAAATCAATCTTCTCTTCAAGCGCTTTGTTATTTTCATTCACCTAATAGATATTAAATCATAACGTAAATATTAAAAAAATAACAGTTTTAAAATAAAAAGCCTAAAGTTTAGTTTGTGTATACTTTTACAAGCTCTTTTCTCAATTCTATGACTTCATTGGTCAAAATGTCTAGACCATGACTTGATCTTTTAGGCTCCAATTTCAAAATTTCAGCATGGTAATCACGAGTTTCAGGAAGCCTGAATTTGGATACTTCATCTTCACTTGCCACTATGTTCTCAAACTGAAAAATCAAATACACAAAATAACATTAAATATAGTAACTTGAGTTGAAATAAACAATGTAATAAAATGTATTAACTTTGTACAAATACCTTATTTTTTGTAGGCATGAAGAGACATTTCTCAATATATTTTAACCATGGACTTTCTGCAATTGTCTTCCAATTCAAGATTCTTGGAATAGAATCAGCAACACGAATAGCTATATCTTCATCAACCTTTGAACAACACTCAAATATCCAAATTTGAAGAGCAAGAGGCAAGCCACCAATTCTATAGTACTTATGTGTTGACTTAAGCTCATGTCTCACAGAATCAGACAACTTTTTATAGACATCTAAACCCCACGAATATGAATTGAATTTTCCACTTTCCACAAGGTAAAAATCTCTATTGCTAATTTGGTATTCGTTGTCCTCATATGAAAATAAAAAATCATTAATGAAGTATAGAACAGCCAATGAAACAGCTGAGTCATCATCTATGAATTTTTTAGCTAAAAACAGTGCACGTAGATGACTCTTTGGAACTGTGATTTTTTTCGAGAAATAACTACTCATCAAACTACATCTAGAATTGGGAATATTGATAGAAGTGTCATCACTAACACAATTTTAGCCCGTAACTATCCCAAATTCTCTAAGACCAAAAAACAACTTTTTGTTATTTATTTCAATAGCAAACACATCATCCGGTGTGTGTTTTAACTCTCTATTTATAATACAATGAATAAGTTGTAGTTGTGTGCTCGATTTTGAAAGGTCAAGAAAGTACCCAAAACATGTATTCCTAAACAACTCAAGTTGTCTATCAGATAAAGATAGTTTGATTTGTTCAATGACACTATGATTAGTGTAACATGACCACCTACTCGGAATATACACAACATCAGGATGTTTCCAGAATTTACGATCCTGCATATGAATTAAACATGAATTAAAAATGTGTTACTACATACTAAAGATGAATTGAAGATGAATTTCACATATTATGTGTCAAAGAAAGATAGTAATCAGTTGAATAAAAGATGAATTAAAGTTGAATTACAACAATGATCACTTCTGGTTCAAAATCCAGAAACAACTTATCAACTTCAACACAAGCAGCCTAAACAATGATATAGTTAAAGGCTTCAACTCATATCGTGTTCATGCCCCTTGAAAAGTTTAAAGGGGATACTAAGGCAGTGAGAGGGAGCATGTTTGATCTTGAGTTTGTTATTCTAAATGAACTGCAACACCAACACATCATACATTCACAAGCCAACTCTCCTCTCTAAGAGCTATTCACAAAGTTGATCAGAAAGATTACAGAAATGCAGTTATAAGACAAATCAATTTACCACCAGAAAGAAAAACTAAAATAAACAGGTTAATGGTCAAATCTAAATATTAATTTAGAATCATATTGAGAAGGAATGATAAGTAAAACAACACTAGTAAGACAATAACAAACTAACATGACAATAGTTCCGTAACGTGAAATTGGACAGATCTCCAGAGATACTTTTCATAACTTGATTTGTTTCTTTCCTTTTTTTGGTTTTGGGGAGGTTTGGGATGGGGGGATATGCTACAAAATACAATGTCAGAAAGTAGAAATTTCAAGTTGGGGAGGACATAAGATCTGGTAAGCATCTTATTGTTATTTTGAATTTACAGATACACTATGTTGTTGAATTTGTGCTGATATAAAGGTCACCCAATCAGCTATAATCTCATGGTGCACCATTGAGGAACTTTAGTAGTTAACCAACTATGAGCCTGATATTCTTCCTATATTCAATACACTAGGACACTCAAATCCCAATCTAGTTAAGGTTAGCACTCAGAATCCTACCTGCTCTATTCACTTCCTGTGTCATACTAAAGTTGAATTAAAGTTGAACTAAAGATGAATTTTACATACTATATCTAAAAAACAAGCAGCAATCAACATACAACCATTGCTAAACAACAAATAACTAAGAACTACTAGCACATACCGGATATCTACTCTCTGGTAGAATGACACTTTTGGGTAAACGATTTCGTGTTTTTCCATCATTCACCGGCTTTTTCTTCTCCAATCCATCTTTATTTTTCAAACTTTTTGACTGAAATTGAGGAGGTAAATCCTCAAAATCATCATCACTGTCAACGAGTTTCTTCGACGTAGATGCCAAAGTAACACATATTTTTTTCGATTTCTTCATTGTTTTAACCTCTTTAACTCGTTTTTTACCTTTCTTTTGCTTCTTGTTCTGTTCCTCATTGTTCTTCTCCTCATTGTTCTTCTCCTCATTGTTCTGCTCCCCCGATATTTGTGAGATTCCCAAACTAAAACTTGGAACTTCATCCATAGAAGTAGAAGACGAAACTTGCGGCTTCTTTCGACTTCTTCTATAAACTTTCGGATTCGAAGTATCAATATCCCTCACTAGACGCGGACTTCTTCTAAGAGATTTTCCATTACATTCTTTCATTAAAATTTGTGCAGAAAAATGGAGAAAAAAGAACAAAAAACCCTAATTTTTTTAACAGACGAGGAGAAGGAGAAAGAAAAGAGCGAGAGAGGATATGACTTATGAGCGAATACGTTTTTACTTGGTTTAAAAATTGTATAAAAAAGAAATAAATGTGTTCTAAAATTGTTTTAAGTTAATATAGCTAAAAGTTGACAAAAATGGTAATAAATTAAAAGTATACTTAAAATTGGTAATTATAAAATAAAAGGTCTTTGTTTATGTAATTAATCCTACTAAAAAATTGTAGTGGTTATTACGGCTATTTTAGGATAAGAAACTTATATGTCATTAGGAGAAGGTTTTACCGTTAATTAATCTGAAGCAAATTAATTAAGAGTCCTATGTAATATTTAGTTTTTATGGATTTAATAAAAGTGTTAGTATTAAATTACTTACTATTCAAATGACCAATGTTTTAAATATATTTTTTTTTTATCAAATTGACAGATATGAGTTTAATTATGTAGTATTTTTTCTATAGTTTAATGGTAGAAAGGGAAATGAGAGTGGGAATGGGGCATCTTGAAGAAGGAGAAAAAATATGAAAAGCTCAAAAAAGAAAAAGAAAAAAAAGTGTGAGGCAACGAGGTCCGAAGAAAAAGAAGAGGGTGGTAGTGGGGTGAAGATGTAAATAGGTTCGGGAAAGGGGTGGTGTAAGTGGTGATCGAGGGCGGGAGGGGTGGATTGAGTGTGAGGAAGATGAAGGGGCGTGAGGTGGGGTTGAGTTTGGTGGTACTAAGGGTTGAGAATAGAGGATATGACGAATATGAAAAAAAAAAGATTATGATCTAAAATGAAAATAATTCAGCTCATTTATTTTTTTTTCTCTTTATTTTTTGGTATATACTTGCTGTTATTTTTCTGACTTGCCATGTCAGTGATTTTGATGTATTTTAATTTACTTGAAAAGAGATTAGAGATGTAAATAATTACTTATAAAATTAAAATACCAAAGTAAATTTTGCTTTCAAATTTAAAATTGATTTTATGAATTTTCTCTAAAATATATAGAATGTAAGGGAAAATGTACAAGTACCCCTCAATCTATGCCCGAAATTCCAAAGACACACTTATACTATACTAAGGTCCTATTACCTCCTGAACTTATTTTATAAGTAATTTTCTACCCCTTTTCGGCCTACGTGATAAGTTGAAAGGGATAATAGGACCTTAGTATAATATAAATGTGTCTCTGAAATTTCGAACATAGATTGAGAGGATATTTATGCGTTATCACATAATATAATAAAAAATACTTTGTCTGTCCATTACCAGAATTATAAATAAATTAATATAATCTCACAAAGTAAATACCTCAAGAAATACAATACAAGAGATGGTCCAGCAATTGAATTTGCCTTGTTATAATAGGGTGCCACCTTTTTTCATTTCAACAAAAGGAGATACAACATTAATTAGAGTTTTAATTTTATTTTTTATCTAATATTTAATATTTATATTAAAATTTAAATAATTTAAATTTTAGTTAATTAAAGTTTTATTTAAGAAATAATGCTTCTTAGTTCAATATTCATATTAAAATTTAATTAATTTGAATTCACGTCAATTAAAATTTCATTCAAGAAATAACACTTCTTAATTTTTATCAAAAAAAAAATTATATCTAAAATTAGAATTCAGAATCTTTAACACCACCACTACATATTTTCTTTTGATGATACTTTAATTTTAGTTGATTGTGCTTTACTTTCTACTAATTGATAAATAGTCTTAGAATTTGACTTTTACTATTAAGGTATCAAATAAAGAGACACCATGATGCAACCACCAACATCAACTATCTTAACTATTCGTTTATCTCTAAATAATCACTATATTATCAGTTATTTCAGCCGCTAATCACGTATTATCATTAATATCTCTTGCATATCAGTTATCATTATCGGTTATTTTCAAATATCTTTATCATCATCAGCAATCACATCATCATCAATCATAATCAACAATCATATTTATTTACAAACCCTATTCACATATTATCATTGATCACCTCTATCATCAATCGATCATTATAATCAACCATTTTTACTAACAACCACCAGCGCCAACTCTCTACACCACCACCACTAATTATCTTATACCACTAGCTATCTCCACCATCGGCCACTCCACAAAATGTCACCTAGATATCACTATAGTCAATGATTATATAACAATATCAAACTTTTAAAATTGAGTTGATCGTCAAAGTTACATTTTAAATATATCTAATTTTAAATTTTTATATTTTAAGAATTATGTATATAAATTCATCATCAACTAATTATCAATAGATACTTCAAATTATTAATTCTTCCCTTTCTTTTTTTCTACATAAACATTCACCATTTTTCAAAATCTATAATCAGGAACGTAAATTCAAGCATGAAGACGTGTCTTGCATAGAGCTTTCCTAAAGCACACCTCTTCCCCTACCTCTTCCCATTCCCCGCCACGTTTCATCTTGAGCTTCTATACAAACTTCGATATTCCCTCTTTTTTTCATCGAATTCGAAATATCCTACTTTCACGCAATTTACAGCTCGATCATGTCGAATTCATCTTCCTCAATTTCAATCTCGAATGTACAACTCCAACACATAACTCATCTCACAAACTACAATTACCAAATCCAAACCCACACTAACCCACTTGCCGTTAACCCTTTTTTCCGTACTTTCCCCGGATTCTTCCTTACCTCATCGGATATCGTTCTCCGTCACAATGTTCTAGATCTTTCCGGAACTTTCCCTTCACCTAATCCGCCATTAGCTTACCACAGAGCAGGACCTCGAAATCAGATTCTCTTCGATCCTGTTACTGTACGAGCTGCGATTGTTACCTGTGGTGGTTTGTGCCCTGGGATGAATACGGTGATTCGGGAATTGGTAGTTGGGTTGTGGGAATTGTACGGTGTTCGTGAGATTTTTGGGATTAAAGCGGGTTATCGAGGGTTTTATAGCTATGACCCGGTACGATTGAATCCGAAGATGGTTGATGATTGGCATAAGAGAGGTGGAACTGTGCTTGAGACTTCTAGAGGTGGATTTGATTTGAAGAAGATTGTTGATGCTATTCAGAATCATGGGTTTAACCAGGTTTTTTATTTATTTATTTTTGTTATTCTTAAAAATTTAGCTTAAAATAAAAAGAATTTGTGTTATTATAATTACATAGAAAATCCGTGATCGAAATATTTATAGTTGAGTGATTTTTGAGTTATACGTGATCGTAGAGGAATGACCTTTGAATTATAAAGCAATGAAAAATACCTTTTTGGGATTGAAATATCAGTAATTGAGTATTTTTTTGAGTTATAAAGTGAAGTATGTTTTTTGTGATTGAAATATTAATAGTCAGAGTGATGTTTGAGTTATAAAGCAAAGAATTTGTGATTAAAATATCAATAGTTGAGTGATCTTTCTTACAAAGCAAAGAGAAGTGGCTTTTTGTGATTGAAGTATCAATAGTTGAGGAGTGACTTTGAGTTATAAAGCAAAGAAAACTGAGCTTTTGTGATTGAAATATCAATAGTAGAGTGTTTTTTGAGTTATAAAGTGAAGTTTAGCGATGTTTTCGTGATTGAAATGTTAATAAATGAGTGAGTTGTGGTTATAAAGCAAAGAATAATGACGCTTTTGTGATTAAAATATCAAAAGTCGAGTGACTTTTGAGTTATAAAGTAAAGGAAAGTGACCTTTTCGTCATTGAAATATAATTGAGTGATTTTTGAGTTATAAAGCAAAGTGACCTTTTCGTCGTTGAAATATAATTGAGTGATTTTTGAGTTATAAAGGTAAAAAAATGTATTTCTATTGTGATTAAAAATCTAAATTGGATAAAAATATAATGCACCAGCCGGGAATCGAACCCGGGTCTGACCGTGGCAGGGTACTATTCTACCACTAGACCACTGGTGCAATTTATTCAATGAACTCATTCAATTTATCTAATCCAAGTGTACAACTCCAAAGGAAATTGAAAAACAAGAAAACAGATTTTGTGGTTGAGTACTTGTGTTCTATTACTTTATTACTTAAGTAATAGTGGGCAACTATGTTGCTCGGACTCCACAAAAAGCCAATGGGTACTTCTCGTATCATTCAAAAGTAGTATATTTTTGGAGGGTCCGACACGAGTGTAGTAACATTTTTGGAGATTCGAATAACATAGACAATATGTGTTGATATTTTATTAGATGGCCATGACAATATATCAATTAGTTGATGTATTTAGTAAAGGTTTGTTCGTCTTCAAGAGTTATGTATCTCCATTTGAATGATACATTATATTTATCTCTAATCTCTATTTATTGGTAGCTAGTGATGGAACTATTTGTGTTTTGTGCATTGTATTATTGAGCAGCTTTACATCATAGGAGGAGACGGTACAATGCGTGGAGCAGTTAAGATATTCGAGGAATTGAAACAACGAAAATCGTATGTATCAGTGGTTGGAATCCCTAAGACAGTCGACAATGATGTAGGCATTATCGATAGATCATTCGGGTTCCAAACTGCTGTAGAGATGGCACAACAAGCGATTAATGCCGCTCATGTAGAAGCAGAGAGTGCAGTAAATGGGATAGGGCTGGTGAAGCTTATGGGTCGCAGTACTGGTCATATTGCACTCCATGCAACATTAAGTAGCCGTGATGTCGATTGTTGTTTGATTCCCGAGATCGACTTCTACTTGGAAGGTAATATTAAACACACATATATATTTTCTTTGTAGCGTGGCAATAAGATTGAACCTAAGATTTTGTGCATGTTTTGAATACAATGTTGAATTGTGTGACTTCTTATATGAATACTCACATACACACATTACTTCTCGGTGCGATGTGATTTCAACCCGAGGATCTTTTTCTTGCTCGGATAGTATGTTGAATCGTCTGACCAATTTTAGCACATTTTGGGTATAGCATGTTGAATCGTGTTAAACTAATCTTAGCACATTAATTATATTATGTATCACCAGGTAAGGGAGGACTCTTTGAATTTCTTGAAGATCGATTGAAGGAGATGGGGCATGCGGTGTTGGTAGTAGCCGAGGGTGCAGGACAAGATATAATTCCGAGGACTGAATCCCAGAAAACAGAGAAGGATGAGTCAGGCAACCCTGTTTTCTTAGACGTTGGAGGGTGGCTGAAGTCCGAACTCAAGAACTGGTGGAGCAGGGATCATCCGAACGAGTTGTTCACGATAAAATACATAGATCCTACGTACATGATACGCGCTGTTCCTCCAAACGCAACTGATAACTCGTACTGCACGTTGTTGGCGCACTCTGCCATTCACGGAGTTATGGCAGGGTACACCGGGTTCGTTTGTGGACCGATAAATGGGAACTATGCATATATCCCAGTGGATGAAGTTGCCAAAGCAAAGAACAAAGTTGATACTAGAGATCATAAATGGTCTTGGGTTAGATCTGTTAGCAATCAGCCTGATTTCATCAGAAGTTAAAGCATTTGAATGATCTATTTTGGCTTCTCTCTGTCCCTCCCCAGACAACGGTGGTCAAGTTTGTACGTATTTCAATTATTTCATCGAATATCTATGAGGCATTGTATCAAGTATTCGGTAACTATGCATATCGAGACTTGAAACATGCAAATAGGAAGAAGGAAGAAACCACATATTAACATGGTGGTTGGTGGTTGTCTCTGTTGAAATTTGAATCGAATCTTGATCTTCTAAGGATTGCGCCTTTCGTCACTTTTCCTCGGATCGAGTTTATTTATATGTACTTTATGTAATTAGAAAAATAAACAAGGTGCATTAGTGTAAAATGTATTATGATAATCTCTTGATGAGTGTGAATTAAGCAAGATTATTTATTTCTCAAGTGCTCCCCTTTTCTGTCGTTTAAGAGTTCCTTTTATTTATTTGCATTTAGTTGGGGTTGTTGGCTCACGGGATGCTTTGATATGATTATAGTTTTGTCAATGTTCACTCTTTAACTATTAGAGGCGGAGTCAGGATTTTTAATAAAGGGGTTCAAAATCTGTAAAAATAGATAGCCGAAGGGGATTCGACATCTACTTTATATACATATAAATTTATTTTAACTATGTATAAATAAATCGAACCCCCTTGTATGAAGGTAGCTCCGCCCCTGTTAACCACTCCACCTTGGGATAATTTATCGGTCGGAGTTTAAATTTAGTCTAATTTTAATGAGTATTGAATCGGGTTTTAATCTAATTTCGGATATAATTAAATTTTAATAAGTTTAGTCTAATTTTAATGAGTATTAAATTGGGTTTTAATGTAATTTTTGAAATTAAATTTTAATGTGAGTAACGAGTTGATTATTACACATTAAAATTACTAATAGGGTAATCAATATGTATTTGAATTTAGTCTAGCGCTGCAATTACATATTTACGAATTAAATGTATTTATAGTGTAATATTTTTTTCTATATTATTAGTATATTGCAAAAATTATTGATTGATTCATTTTGTTACATTATTAGTATATTGCAAAAATTAATTTTAATAAGATGATTTTTTTTCTCTATTTTTCACGTTTATCTTCATATCACATTGGACAATATTTTATGTTAGAGAAATATTTGCCAAAGTCCTAAAAGAAAAAAGAAAAAAAAGGTTAGATAATTGAAAATGATTGATTGTGATTCATCGTAATTTTGATAACAAAATAAACCAAACATCCGTTTTATAAAATTAATTAATTTAAGCACAATACGAGGCTTCTCTTATTGAGTTTCCATGTGAGAGAGTCGGTGATGTATCTCGGTTCTCGATAAGGCTGTCCAATGGGACGAGAGGAGACGGACTTATCAGTCCCGTCTCGTCCCATTGAGCTTGTAGAACAAAGTGGTGACATGAATGTAAAAGTCAATTTTTATGATTTAGTATGCGATATGCAATATTTTTATGTTTTAATATATCTAAGTTAATTTAATTTGATATGAATTTTAAAAAAAGAATTTTTTTTTCCTGAAATGTATGCTCTAAAACAAGTTATAGATATTGATGAGGCTGTAAATTAGTTCACTAAGAGTAAAATAAGTCTTTCAAAATAAAATAATTATTAAATAGAGAAATGTGTCATTTTTGTTAGAATCGACTAAAAAGAAAAGTAAAGCATATATCTGAAGAGATATACACATTATTTGTTATCAAGAAGCGTGATGAAATAAATGTGATCTTCATATGAATCTACATGCGTTATTAGAAAAAGATGATAAAAAAAACATCTCTTTGATCAAAAATTTAAATTTAAACTTTAAATATAAATTTTTTAATAGACATTATTTTTCCTTGGGGTTATCAATTAATGACACTGATGAACATCAAATATTAAATAATTAAATCAAATTAATAGTGTTCTTTTTAAATCTAAATTAAATAAGGAAAAGGAAACTCCAACCATCCACCCTCACCTTATACATCAACCATGGCTATATTATGACAACACCTAACAACTCCTAGCTTTAATTTATAAATAGCTTGGTATTTTTCTAATTATTTCTTTTTGTGTTCAACATTTATTTAATATTTAATTAATTTAATTCATATTGAAAAATTTAACATAAAAAATACTCTTAACATGTTCCTTTATCAAAAATAATTTTTATATTTATAACGGAAACTTGAGTCACTATGCCGACTTAAATGTGAATATCAGGATTTAAAGATGAGATACCATACTGTCTGTATCCCAAATTTACACTAGACTGATGTTTGTGTATTTTGACGGTTTTAGTTTGTAATACAGTTGACTCAAAATCATTTTTAAAAAAATAAAATTTCTATAAATTTTCTTTATAATAAACTAAGAAATTAAAGCTAAAATATTTATTTTTGGACCTAACAAAAAAAAATAACTCAACCTTGATATATAGAGTTATTTGATATTTGTACTAATAAGACTTGGAAGGTAACAATAACAACCATAGTCAATAACACATCCCGTGGAAATAAAATCATTTTTTTTAATATTTCGATTCAAATAAAATATTTTAAATTAATTTAAATTAAGGAGAAAAAAAACAAAAATAAAGAGGACTTACATACAACAACTAATAAGCACAACACTAAGAAAAGAAAAAAAATAGATAATCAAAGTCCAGAAAATAAAAATGGTAATAAAATCAAAGAACAAGAAATTATAAACATTACAATAACAAATAATTTTACTTTTACGAAAGTAACCATAATAAAATTGAAAAAAGAAATTATTTTTATTTTTATAAAAATGAACAAGATAACATTTTTATTTACTAATCAGTCAAAAGGATTTCTGGCTCCTCCAATGCCACTACAGTTTGCTTTTCAGCTCCTGCTGCTACTGAGATAAACCGACATTTGCACTGTTTAACAGCAATAATCTTCTGCTTAATATTATTCCCACAAATTAGCTGACAAAGAATCCATCTTTCTTGTGTAAAAAGAAGAAAAGATTCTGCCTTTCTGTAAATTCCTCTAAAAAAGTCTCACCCAAGACTAGTTGATGAACAATTGTTTCTTAGCTGGTACATGGGTTTCAAGAAAATGGCTTTAATCACCATTTACCCAAACAAGAACAGACCCTTTTTAGTTTCGTAGCTGTATCAGTGTTATTGTTCTTATGTTGGGGTGTTATTGAGGTGGAATCTGGTATTGGGGTTAATTGGGGCACTATATCTTTGCACAAAATGTCACCTTTTACTGTTGTGGATCTTCTTAAACAAAACAAGATTCAGAAAGTGAAGCTTTTTGATGCAGATCCAGCTGTGATGAAGGGTTTAATGGGGAGTGGGCTTGAAGTTATGGTTGGGATACCAAATGATATGTTGGCTGGTCTTAGTTCGTCTACTTCTGCTGCTGATTTGTGGGTAGCTCAAAATGTTTCAAGATATATGGTTAAAGGGGGTGTTAATATCAAGTAACTTCTAAGTTCTCTTTCTTTTCATGGTTTACTTTGTTATTTCACCTGCCTTTTTTTAAAAAATCTTCTCTGATTCTTTTAGCTGCTAATATTTGCTAATTAGCTGAGATTATGTTTTATATATGTTGACATGAGTTGAGCTTTGCTAGAGTGGGTTAGAATCCCACATTGGTTGGAAAATGGACGGGTGGTAATCCTCCTCTCTTGAGTTAACTTTTGGGGTTGAGTTAGGTGAAGCGTCATATCTTTATATAGAGTCAGAGTTAGGTTCATCCCTGTTTGAGCTCCCATTTCATGCTCATGTAGGGCCTGGACACGAAAGGGGGTGTTAAGGTGGGTTAGAGTTCTGTATTGATTGGGAAGTAGATTGGTGGTTTGCTTATATGAACTTGAGCAATCTTTCCTCGTGTGCTAACTTTTGGGGTTGAGTAAGACCCGAGTTTACAAGCTTAAAGGGAATAGTTAGTATTCATATAACCGACCCAACTTATTTGAGATCGAGGCATAGTTGCTGTTATTTGTATTTTAGATATGTTTCTAGGTTTACCTTAGATCATATGCTTTTTAGGAGTCTTTTAGCCTCAATATGAACTTCTATGCCAGTTTAAAACATAAATACCTTCTAGTACTTTTCATTTCTCTGTGTAATTTTTTATTTGTTAAACATGATTAGTTAGGATTCATATAGGCTATAGCCGACCGCAACTTATTTGGGACTAGGGCATATTTGTTGTAGTACTACTGCACTAGTATGTGCCAATCTTTATGTGTTTTACCTATGTAATGCCGATTCTTGTCTTTACCTCCGTTTTTATGCTATTAGAGGAAATGAAGGGCTTTGATTCTTCAAACATTTGAACTGTAATTGTTCATATACGTGGTTGTTGTGTCTCTGAATTCTTGGATTCTGTCTTTGAAGTTCTTAGAGTGAGCTTTTACAAGATATTTTTGTGTTAGTTCTTGCAATATTCTGTTCAAGTTCCAGATAGATATTTATATTATGTTACTTTTTGGTATAAAACTGTGTTAAAAATCCATTTTTTGATTCACTAAAAAAACATCTCGTGGCCACATTATTACATTCCATCACCCAATTTGGCTCAACACAATTCCTGTTTATATTAGCAACAGGGGATACATCACCTTGACATGGAAAGAGATTAGAGATTACAATCACCATATAATAAATGAGGTAGTCGACTAGTACTACTACTATAACCTCCTTTCTCATGATGTTCACCAGTATCATCCAAAGAAAGATATTAAAGTAGCCAAAATTTAACCCCTTTACTGTGTAGTTTTTTATGCTAGCAGACATAGCCTTTCTTAGATAAGGCAAGGCTATTCCCTATCAAAAGCACTTTCAGTAGAAAAATGAATTCCTCTAGATAAGTTCCCCGTCGAGAGAGAAGAAAGGAGAATTTACTTCGGGGCATAAGGTAGTTCAATCACCCTCAGGTCATAATGGAGTCTAGTATGACATCTGTAGGAAGATAATGCAGCTAAGCCGAGGCTTGCTTCTGAGGCATTTCAGACTTTACTTGCTGTTGCCGATACAATCTTCTATCTTGTTTCAGAAGTGGAGTTTGCTGCTATCTTAGTGACAGAATTGATAGAGCGAAATTCAATTCCATAGGTAGTTAAAAAAATTGAAGGGTGGAGAATGAAAAAGATCTTTACTCGTTTCCGTAATAGTAACAAAGCAGGTTAGGCAGTGCTGGTATTTCATTTACCTTAGCTTTAAAGAGTACTAAAGATCGTTGCACCCAAGGGTGTGGCCTAGTAGTAGTCAAATGCCATGTTAAGTTATTTATGCTTACGCAGAAAACGTCACTTGATTACTGCAGCATCCCTTGTCTGAAAATTTCATAGCTATGAAAATACTTTCTTCCTTCTCCTTTTTTTGGTGATTCCAATTTCCAGCATATACCATGTCATTCTCTTGTTTCTTCTCATTTTCTCTCTTTGGCTAATGACAGCTATACATCAACACAGGTATGTTGCAGTTGGGAATGAGCCTTTTCTTACAAGTTATTCTGGTCAGTACCAATCTTACGTTGTCCCTGCTATGACGAATTTGCTACAGTCTTTGGCCAAAGCAAATCTTGCTAGGAATGTAAAGCTGGTAGTCCCATGCAATGCCGATGCCTATGAGTCTTCCCTTCCATCACAAGGAACCTTCAGACCCGAATTGACTCAGATCATAACACAGATGGTTTCACTTCTGAACTCTAATGGTTCACCATTCGTGGTAAATATTTATCCATTCCTCAGCCTATATGGAAACTCAGACTTCCCTCAAGATTATGCTTTTTTTGAAGGGACAACACATGCTGTGACCGACGGGCCTAATGTCTACTATAACGCGTTTGATGGAAATTTAGACACTTTAATAGCTGCCCTTGCAAAAATCGGATATGGTCAGATGCCTATAGTTATAGGAGAGGTAGGTTGGCCTACCGATGGAGCCCTCGGTGCTAATCTTACAGCTGCAAGGGTCTTCAACCAAGGCCTAGTGAATCATGTTCTCAGTAACAAAGGAACTCCTCTTAGGCCACAGGTCCCCCCTATGGATGTTTATCTTTTCAGTCTTCTCGATGAAGGTGCAAAAAGTGTGCTCCCGGGTAACTTTGAAAGACACTGGGGCATTTTCTCCTTTGATGGCCAGTCGAAGTATCCGTTGAACCTCGGAAATGGTCTACTAAAGAATGCAAAAGATGTTGAGTATCTTCCATATAGGTGGTGTATTGCAAACCCTATGAAAGATCTTGCTGAAGTAACCAACCACGTTAGACTTGCTTGTAGTTATGCAGATTGCACGACCCTTAACTATGGAGGATCGTGTAACGAAATTGGAGCAAAGGGTAATATATCATATGCATTCAACAGCTACTATCAGCTCCAAAAGCAGAATCCGCGGAGCTGTGATTTTGATGGGCTCGGGATGGTTACTTTCTTGAATCCTTCGATCGGAGAGTGCAGATTTCTTGTTGGGGTTAGTGATTATGCTTCTTCAACAGGTTTAAGGTTGCAGAACAGTTGGATATCAGTATTACTGATTCTTCTTTGGGATGCTTGGTTATTCTAGAGTGAAAACATGAAAATATACTACATAGGATAGGTTCTATAGTGATGATAAAAGGTCATTTCAGAAGAAAAAGTAGCTATGAGTATTTTGTGTGTACAACTTATGTACCAAACTTTGATGATTTATACTCAGAGTTCAGACATTTATTACTTAAGTTATACACGCCATTAGTGTAAGGCATGACTTCTTCACTACTGTATTTCCTTTTCAAATTTGTTTTGATATGCTTTCATCTGAGTTAAGAGTCCGTATTGGAAATATCCTCTCTACTTTTACTAGGGGCAAGGTGTGTGTACTCACCACGCTTTCCATTCTTCACTTATGAGATCACTATGGGAATGTTGTTGTTATCATAACTTCTGGTTGTACATATGAAGTTTCCCATCCCAAGGTTAAGTAGATTATTTGT
Source organism: Solanum lycopersicoides (assembly GCA_022817965.1). NCBI lineage: Eukaryota > Viridiplantae > Streptophyta > Magnoliopsida > Solanales > Solanaceae > Solanum > Solanum lycopersicoides. The sequence goes on along the minus strand of CM040621.1, from coordinate 7,564,574 downwards.
TTCCTTCGAATTTTAGACCTAACTATTCGAAGTAATCTCCAGCAATCATGGAGAAAAACTATCTTTTCTATGTGAAAATTGTATATTAGTTGAGGGCATATCTAGCACCATTGGATGTAGGAGCATCAACTCCGTTCTAGTGGGCTCTTGCCTTTTGGAGAGCGGGAGAAATTGATGGAATTCTTTCGACAATATTTTTGTTACTATTATAGCTGGTTGGGTGGGAGAAATTGATGGAATTCTTTCGACAATATTTTTGTTACTATTATAGCTGGTTGGGTTGTTAGTTTGTTACACATTATTTATTCAAGTTTTAAATTAAGATTTGACATTTTATACATGAAAATTATCTTCAATCAGCAATATGATACTTTTGTCAAACTAAAATGACTGAGAAAATTGGACAGAGAAACATAAACTAAGACAAAGCTGATTTTGTAACAATGAAGGGCCTAAACTCTTTCAATCATCTGACTGAAAGCTTTTGCATAAGCACAAGAACAAGGCTACATTCAAGTTTTTGTTAACATTTTTCTGCATAATCTAAGAACTACGAAACTCACTAAATATTTGACTTGAACTCAGCTACTACAACATATTGATTTGAGATCATAATAGAAACCGACAAACTTCAAATTCTAGATCCGCCTCTGGCTGGGTCTCGAACATAGGAACACCTTCTATTTATTTTTTTGTTTCTTGGTAGGATAATCAGAGGGCATCTTCCTTTTGGGAATCAGCCAGCTAACAGGTTGACACTGAAGCACTGAAAATCCTAGCTAATAACTAAACAACAGAAAGACAGAAGACAGAAGAAGAAAGACGACAACAGTTGCTGGCTGCTCAACTGTTGGGCAATGGCCTTCAGTAACACATGCAGAACCCTCTGGACAAGTACCTGCATTTAGAGTAAATGACAGCCGTAAGTGAATTGTCTTGGAATAAAATCATCTTCGTGCAGTTGGAAGTCTTATTTGGATGATATAAGATCAAAACTAGAATAATGACATTACCATAGAATGCTCCTCTTGAGCCATTTATGCTGCCTTTCTAAGTTTGGCTAGTTCAGCCAAGACATTCTCGAGGGGAACTCTCAGCTTGCTCTTTTTATTCTGCAATGTTTCGCAGCAGCGACGGACCACATTTCAATACAATGCTAAATACACAAATTAATTAAAGTGATACAGATAGAGCACACCATTCATACAGTACTTGCCCAGAACTTCAAAAGAGATAGCAATTAATGCTGTCCGACACCTAAGAAATGGCAGTGAAACCAATGACGCAACCATTCTACACAAGCTCGACACTGGAAACAGATTTGAAAACAAAAGCAATAATTCCTTTTCCTCTTTTTTTTTTTTTTTTTTTTTTGTGGGGTTGTGGATAAGTTAAAACTAACAGCAGTACCCGTTCCACTAATATATTAGCTCTTTGTGCAGAAATGAGCATATACCATCTTCACCATCGACGGGAACAATTTAAGAAACAAATCTAACTTCATCCCATCTTTTGTTAGTATGAACATAGAAGGTTATTTCTAAAATTAATTATAGCTTTTATGGTCCTGTCTAGTCAAACTTAAAATTCACTTAATAGCAGCAGTTGGAAGCAACCTCAATACCCAAATGTATTCATTATTATCTGTCAAATCGGAAAATTTGGGAGGATGGACTCTTGATATGCCAGATTGGCACTGGCAAAGCTTTCTGTAGCATGTCATTAGAACAAAAACAATATCCAGAACAGTACAGTCCATACCTTAAATGAGGGAACAAAAGCAAACACTTCATCAACAGATTCCAGGGGAAAGTTGGCAATCATGCAAAGCTGCATCCATACAACATTGAAATATGAAAACATTGCCTCACATGTAAAAGATTAAAGTATAAACATGTTGAAATTCAATACCTCCCCATCAGAAACGCCATGCTGTTTTAGAGGCCTGATCTGAGTCAAGTGAAAACCAGCACTAGAAAATTTTCAAGAGACAATTATAACAAGCCACAAAAAAGTTCTTTTTTTTAAATAATAAAAGGCCAAGGATACTCGAGTATTTGTTCAACAGCCTGGGGATTATCATAAAGCCTGATCCTTTGACCATATGCCAATCCCCTGTCAAATGAACTGGTAGCAAACAAAGTCAACCCAAGACAAACTCTCATCACTAGTCTTCCACAAGAAGGAAGCAACAGAGACAAGAAAAGTGGATATCATGACAAGAAAATTGTTAAAATGTCAAGCATGCACTCCCTTACACAGGTAGTTTTATAGCTGGATCATCAGACAATACCACCATGTTCTCTTGGATTCCTTGCAAAATATCAGCAGCTTCACAATCCATCATGCATGTTGTTTTGGTTGAAAGTTCTGAATATAAATCAAGAAATTCTTAGAATGAAAATTAGAACAGAATTGACACTAAGTAGTCTACTTATTGTAAGGCATTTACTACTTGATTTACCAACAGCAAGAGACAGATGATCATCAAATGCCTCAGAGACATTTCATTTTCCCACATCAGCATGATCGCGTTGACGATCGAATGATTTCAATTCACTATATTTATGAAATACTTCTTCTATACTAGTGGAGCCATAGGAATATGGTTTTCCACTAGGTGAAATGAGCAGAACCGCAACATCTGCCCCGGTCAGAGTTGAAAGCTCACCCGCTTTCTCGAACAAGGTTTTTTTCCTTCTCGAGAAAGTAGCAGCGCGTGCTTCCTCTGCTTCCATCAGTTTCATTTCAATATTTTGCTTACCCTTGCAGGTCCTCTTTTCCATTGCCAAAAAAAGAAAGATGTTTTGGCTGAACAAGCCTGAGGAATTTTGAGAGGAACGGTTGTGTAATTATAGTAGATGCACGAGTCTTTTTTTCACGTGTATCGTCACATTAATATAATGCTCTCAGATTATGAGTCTATGTCACATTTACTTAATGTTCTCACATTTGAGCCTGTGTCATGTGTACTCTAATGTTGATTGTCACGTTTATTTAATGTTCACATTATGACTCTGTGTCACGTATATTTCAGATTTTAGTATTTTCATATTATGTGAATTGTTAGGATCTTTTTAAAAGGATTATTTAATATGAATTCAGCTCGTAAAAGGGAGGCTGAAACCTTCTACTTCAATGGAAGAGAGAACTCCAATCTCTTCAACTCTTTAAAGGAAGACTGAAACCACCTTAGAGTTCAATGGAAAATGACAATGCTTTTAATTAGTTTACATATGTAATGTTAACTCGGAAGGGAAGCCTTTAAACAGTGTAAAGTTATTTTAAGTGTGACCTATAGGTCACGAGTTTAAGCGATAGAAGCAACCACTAATGCCATCAGGGTAGCATGTTTACACCACACCCCTTAGGGTGCAGTCCTTCCCCGGACTCTGTCTATATTTTGTGCATCGACTACCTTATTTTTCTCTTTACTATGATTGAAAAGGAAATATGTCAAATAGCTAGTTTTATTTTTCATTTACACATATTTTCTCCTAATATGATTCAAGAAAAAGATCCCCACAACTCCAGCTCAATAGAACCTTAGAAGATGATTTACACCTCTAATTAGTAACATTTTTTGTTACTTTTCAACTTGATTAGCTTAATTAAGGTTACTGAATTAATTAGTTCCTTTTATTCAGATCATCTTTTATCACTTCTCGTGTTATTTTCAAATCTCTTGTGGTGTACAATAGGACGATCAAGGATATGTGCGATGAATCTAAAGACCCGGAATAAGGACAACGGAGGAGACTCGGAGCACTTCCAATTGTGATGGGGCTGCACCATGATCAATTCTTAGCCATGATAATCCAAGGTGACGTTTCATCGTATATGTTATTGACATCGTTCTGCTTGATGAGAACCGCGATGGAATAAATGCTAAACTGGAGGTTTGGAGTCGGACCTGGGAGTCTAAAGGGTTCAGGTTGAGTAGAACTAAGACAAAATACATGGAATGCAAGTTTAGTGACATAACGCCTAAGGCTGACATGGAAGTGAAGCTTCATGCACAAACCATCCAAAATAAACGAAGTTTCACGTATCTTTGGTCTATTATCCAAGAAACGAAGATTTATGATGATGCACACATCATATTGGTGCATGGTAAATGAATAGAGGCTCACATCTACAGTATTGTGTGATGAAAATGTGCCATCAAAAGCAAGTTTTACTGAGTGGTAGTTAGACCAACTATGTTGTAGAGGATGTTATGGTGGAAGTGTGGGCATACTAGGAGAAATGAGATTAGCAATGAAGATATGTAAGACAAGGTCGGAGTGGCCGCGATGGAGGACAAGTTGTAGGAACGAGGGTAAGATGGAGCATGTGAGGAGGAGATGCACAAATACCCCCGTGGAGATGTGAGAGGTGTGCTAACGGTGGTTTTAGAGGAGGTAGTGGTAGGCCGAAGAAGTATTAGGAAAAGGTAGCTAGACAGGGTATGACAAAGTTGTACTTTACCATGGACATCACCATAGATAGGAGGAGAAAATAGCCAAATGCCCCAGCCCCCTCAACATGTAACCAATTCTCAACTACGCACTTATATTTTACGAGGTCCTATTACACCTTGAACTATTTTAAAGCATATAAATATACCCTTAAGTGCTCACTCTCTTGAAGGCATGTGAGGGTCAAAAACCCCGATAAAAAGATATTTTAAAGGAAAGGGTCAAAACTACCCTTCAACTATTCGAAATAGACCAAATATACCCTTCAACTATATTTTGGCTCAAAACTACCTTTTCCATCATACTATTAGATCACTTTTACCCTTTCTTTTAAGGGAATAAGATGTGGCATTAACAGAATAAGATGTGGCATCCCATGTGTAAATTATAATGTCACATACGTCCACCTAAGCATATCTACCCCACCCATTAAAAGGCCTAAGAAATAAACCGATGTCAAAATCGTTCATTACTATCCATTGTTGCCTGGAGAAGGCACAACGTTGCCCGAATAAAGCAAAATACTGACGTCATCTAACAACATTGACACAGATAACGCAACAATCCATCAATTTCTATAAACCTCTCTATTAAATACAACAATAAGAACGCGTCAATGAAATTTAACGGAAGTCAAGCGATGAGATGATTGTCCACGTAAATGTTAGGTTGCTTGATTTTAACAAAACCAATTGAATTCTCTGTCAAAGAAATCATACTTGTCCAATAGGGCTCTTGAAGAAGAGGAGACAGTTCTGGTATAGAGTTGGGCATCTCAAGAGCCAACACCATTGACATTGGACAAAAGGTTGACCCAAGTGAGAGGGGTTTCAACACTGTGGTAACGAAGGAGAGGAAGGGTGTGATGAGTATGGGCGAATCTTGACAGAGAAAATGAAGTCCGATGGGGCCAAAATAGTGCCGAAGAAATTGTTTGTGGAGTGGATGGTGGAAGCGAAAGGGGAAGGCTGGATCTTCTAATGGGTAGGGGTGGGTGTGCTTAGGTGGACATCCATGTGGCATTATCATTTACACATTGGAAGCCACATCTTATTCCGTTAAAAGGAAGGGTAGAAGTGAGTCAACAGTAAGACAGGAACGATAGTTTTGAGCCAAATATAGTTGAAGGGTATGTTTGGTCTATTTCGAATAGTTGAAGGGTAATTTTGGCCCTTTTCCGTTCTAAAAATACTTCGTGACTTCTTTTTTTAATATAATTTTTTTTACTTTTGTGTTTCATTGGATTTTCTCAACTTTTTTGGGTTTTTTGCTTTTCTTTTTTCCACCTCTCTTTGTCTCATCACTCGAAAAAACCACCACCCGTAGATTTCCTCCATCACCATTGTTGAACCACCATGCCATAACAGCCCATCTCTTCATCCATCTTCCAATACTTTCTCATAATTTGTCTCACTATTACTCACAAGTCTTAACATTGTAAATCACCATCTAAGCATTAAAACATTTACTTATGTAGTGAAAAAAAATTAATCATCATTAATCTCCTTACTCTAATAATATTCATCAACTTTCATATCTTATCCCTAGTCTCTATTATTGTTCGATGAAGATTCAAACTACATTCAATAAGAATTTTATGAACTTGAGCAGCAACCACCAATCAATTATGCTTAACCCCGATAATCCAGTGATTTCCTCAAGTGTAGAAGGCATAAATCCTTCACTATTTAAAGGAATCAAAAGGGCGTAGTCATACCCAAGTTCAAGACGATCAGTGAGAACTTCAAACTTGAAACGGAGCCATGATTGTGGAATTTGGGTGGGAGGGGTGAAGGTGGTGATCTTGGTTAATAAAATTGTTGTGTGGTGGTGGTGGTAGTGGTACTGCTGATAAATATTGTTGATTTCTTTTACCCGAAAGAGGGATGATAAGTGTTGATATGGGTCTTGGATTGAGATCTGACTTGTGGATTATGGTAGGTGAGGGTGGGAGCGGGGTGACTAGGGAAGAATGGGGTGGAGAGAGATACAGGTTTAGGGATTTACATTGAAAAAAAAATTAAAATATGTCCAAAATGTGGAGAAGTGAAGAGTAAAGATGATGTTGAAGATGAAAAAGAAGAATAACAATTAAAATATGTCTCAAATTGAGATCTGACTGTTGGTAGCGTGTGTGCACGCTACATGTGAAAAATGTGGTTGTCTAGTTTTAGGGTGGTATATAGTTCGCTTTAAAATAGTCCAAAGGGGTAATAGGACTCCCATGAAATATAAGCATGTAGTTGAAAATTTGGTTATGAGTTGAGGGGGCATTTGGCTATTTTCTCTAGATAGGAGGTTGTGGATGACACAAATCAAGTTAGAAAGTTGATAGGTAACGAAGTGTTTTCTTGCTTAACCTTCCATACTCGTAGATGTAGTATTTCCCAATAATTTCTTGTCTTCTTTGTGTTACTATCAACCGCCTGTTGTACTTCAATTATCACACTATTTTGTTGCAGCTACTATTCTTTTTTTAAGAATGCTTTGTCATGCTTTCTATAGTATTTTGTCATGATGTCCTTCACTTCCGCTATTTCTTTTTCGGTACTTTCTGATTTGCTATTCCTTGAGTTGAGATCTATTGGAAACAATTCATGTACTCCCAAGGTGAGTAAGGTTTGGTACACTCTACCCTCCCTAGACCCCACTTTGTAGGATTACACGGGGTGTATTGTTGTTGTGTTATTTTCAAGATTTCTAAGTAATATCGACAAATGTATGCCTAGTAACACTGAATTCATAGTGCATACATTACAACTCACAGATTATTGTGCTCCTTAATACACTTTAGACCAATTATTAAATTAGTCCATACAAAAATACAGATGCCTTTCATATATTCCTTCTGAAATACAGAAGGTATTGTTAACACCTGATCCGTTTCAATACTAACCCTTAGATTGGTAAAGGCGGGTGGCTTAACCAACTCTTAGTTCTTATTTCTACTATCTTGCTAAAACACCATAATGATCAGTCCTAACTTTCAATTAAATCATGAAGATGTATGCAATGGATTTTACCTTATCATTACTTGAGGAGGTTGTATTCGAAATATCCTCTCTATCTTCACCAGGTAGGGGTAAGGTTGCGTACACACCACCTTCCTCAGACCTCCACTTTGTGGAATTACACACTGTATGATGTAGTTGTAATAGACGAAGACGGCAGAACTAGCAAAGCAACACTAGTCCTAGACTAAGGTCAAAATCTGAATTTCATGTGAATCTCAATCTCAAGCTAGAGTATGAAAATGAAAGTTTTTGGAGGACAAAAGAAGTACACTACATATGGCACAGTTTGTGGAGATCAACAGGAACCTGTGGCATGCACTCTTTGCAAGAACTAGTTTTAATGTGAAAGATGGCAAGAGGATCTTGTTCTATCTCAACTAGGGAATAGAAGTCTTAAGCAATTGTTCCCTAACATACATATTTTAAATCAGCAACATGATTCTACTTTATAAAAAGTGTGGTCAAATCAAGGTTGGAACTTGACCTATAAAAGATTGATGCAAGACTGGGAGATGGAAAGATTGGCCAACTTTTATGGCACTCTAGACCAGTGCAAGAGACTACAGGAAGGAGAAAACATTCTAAGATAGAAATGTCACAGAAAGGGCAGGAATCAGATGGGTTCTCAGATCAGATTTCTACCTTGGAAACTTATTTGGAAAGTACAAATTCCATACAAAGTAGCTATTTTCACTTGGTTGGTTGTGAAAGAAGTTGGTTTAATTCAGGAGAATCTACAGAAGAAGGGCAAACATATGTGCTCGATGCTCCAGATGTTATTTTTGTGAGCATAATGCAGAGACAATTAACCATTTGTTTCTTCATTGTAAAGTGGTTAGCCAGCTTTGGAATCTATTTACCAGCTTCAGAGGCATAAGGTGGACGATGCCAGGAAGAACAGGGGAGGCACTAACTAGCTGGAATTTTGTGGGCGGTGGTAGCACTAGCAAAGACAGATGGGAAATTATCCCAGCAGAAATATTGTGGACCATTTGGAAAGAGAGAAACTCTAGGTGTTTTGAAGGCAACAATAGCTCTATGCAAAAATTAAAAATGAATTGCATTATAAGCTTTTGTTATTGGTGCAGCTCAGAGTATAAAGATGACCCTGTTCTAATAGTAGACATCCTAGGATCCTTATAAGATGAGATAGGATTTAGTGTTAGTTGATTGTTTTTCTCTTTTGGATGTCGATTCAATGATGTAATTTTGGCTTCCAGCAGTTTGTGCTGATGATTTATATAAAACAGTTTGTTACCTTGTCAAAAAAAATAAAAATTCTCAATATACTGTGTGGAGCAGAACTTTCAGATAAGGTATCAGATAGTTGATTCAAGGTTTATCCTTCACATTAATATCGCGGAATATCACAACCCTCGTTATAATAGGACTTTTCAAGAAAAAAAAAAGTATTTAAGTTTTTGGTATGAAGGATTTTCACCAAATCAATTTTAATAAACATTCACATGAAACCTCCGTCATAAAACAAGTTGGGTCTCTTTTCCAAATTTGATTATTGCTTTTAACTTTGTATAATTATTAACATATAAGCCATACATACTTTTGATGTTTGATTGGAGGAACATGTTTCAGGGGTGTACTGCTTTTTCATTTTATGGGCATAGCCAAGAGAGGTTACATAGAATTGAAAGCGTAGATCTACTATACCTTTCCTACATCATATAATTTATTGTAACACTCGCTTAAGAAGAAAAGAGAGCAATATTAAGGAAATAGGCACAAAAAAGAAAAGAAAAGGTGGCTCGATTTGGGATTAAATGAAGGAGTGTTTAAAAAAATTGAAGGCATAGGAGCAAGAGCAAGAGAATGTGTCTACTAGAGTAGATAAAAGCCCCACATTGGTTTGGGAATGAACGGATGGTCCCCTTATATGGACTTAGACAATCCTCCCTCATGGGCTAGCTTTTGGGGTTGAGTTAGACATACAAGTATCAGAGTCAGGTCCATCCCGTTTGGACTCCCAATCCACGCTCCAGTTGGGCCTCGGCGTGAAAGGGGGTGTTAGAGTGGATAAATCTAAAAGCCCCACATTGGTTGGGGAATGGACTAGTGGGCTCCTTGTATGGACTTGGACAATCCTCCCCTCATGAGTTAGCCTTTAGGTTTAAGCTAGGTCCAGGTGTCATATATTATAGTGTATATAGCTCAAAAAATTAGAAAAGGAAGAAAATTATAAATGAAACAACAATTGGCACCAAAAATTTTCGTTAACTGAGAAGTAAATAATATTTTCATGTTCAAGCTGTAAAAGAGAATCGGGAGTGAAAGAAAACCTTGCTCAACTCTCAGCTCCAAGGGATCAGGTGCTTTTGCTTTTTGACTTTTACCAGCACTGCCAGCTTTCTCTCCTTTCCCGGCTTTGCCCAAATCACCTAGGCAATGACAATATGCATATGAGGAAGTGAATAATTCCAGCATGTTCCCATCAATAAGGCCATCAATGAAAGAACATGACCAAATCACAAAGAACACCATAATTCACACTACTATTAATGCATACATGGAGCATATGAAAGTCTAACCTTTGAAAGATGGTATATCAGCTTTTCCATTTGATTTTGTGGAATTGGTATCAAGCGATCCTAATCAAAGGTAGACATCGAGCAGCGCCAGTAACATTCAAGCAGCAGATTTTCAGAAGAATGATTGAATAACACATATTGAAAACAAAATCTGTGTTTTCCATCTAAAAGGTGAAGTGAAATTCATAAGATACCAGTAAACAACCTAACCTTCAGAATCAAACTGAACTTTCCTTCCTCTTTTGGACTTCGCTGAACTATCATCCTTCCCTTTGGATGCTACAGAAAAGAAGTCAAAGACGTGTGTGCTTCAAAACCAAAGAGGTCAAAGATGCATTGAGAAATTAAAAAATGCAAGGCTTTTCCAAGTTAAGTATTAACAGAAGACAGATGTTTCAGCTGCACTTTGACTGTTTTACGAAGGAATTAGAACGATTAGTGTAACTAACATTCTACTTTGATTTGCTAACAAGTTCAAGTGATAACATCTGATTGTAAAGATTTGTCAAACCAGTCTGATGCCGCAGTGGCTAACTACAGAGTCGAATACACGGGGAACTTTACTTTTAAAAGGCATCTTAATGAATGGGAAGTTAAACAAGTCGTAGTTTTGCTCAATCTTTGGGAACCCTGCCACAGCCCGTGAAATCTTGCTACCAGACTTATACTCGGTCACACAAGTGACACAACCAACAAAGTTCTAGATTTTGCCCATAACAACAGATCTGGAAAAGTGCAAAAGTGCTTGCAGCTTGCCTGACTCATGAAACCTATAATGAAGGGGTATCTTTCCATGTGGCAGATGTCAACAAATGCAGGGAGGATGCAAAAAGTAGAAGTAATGTGTACATTCATTGCAGAGTAACAACCCAACTCTTGGCACATATTTCCCCAACTTGATAAACATAAAATGAGTTATGCCAAGTAATACCACATAACTGCTACATTGGTGGGACAGCAGCAGAAAAAGGAACAAGAAACACAGTGGTGAAGGACTATCCCAGCATGCATACAGTGGACAGTGTGAGGAAAGATCAGTAGATGGTTTGAAGATGAGGCAAACAATACACAACAGATTTAATTGTATACTGCTGTCCTCTTTTTGCTGTGAGTAGGAGTTTTGACTGATGCAGAGTCAATCCTTAGAGGCTTAGACGCTCTGATACCTATAAGATTAGAAAGGGATTCCTTATTTTTGTATTTTGCTCTACCTGTAAATACTTCAGCACTTCCTTAGCATTGTTTTTATCATACAATTACTTTTCTGCACCCAAGGGTGTGGCCTAGTGGTCATGATGTGGTTGAGAACCCTCAGGTATGGCACAAAACACAGTGGATACAAAAAACACTAGATGATTCTTTCCATCGGTCCTAGCCTTGGTGGATAGAGTTACCTTTTGTTGGTGGAAAGTGATAGGTATCCCATGGAGTTAGTCAAGGTGTGCAAAAGCTAACCCGAACATCATGGTCATAAAGAAAAATAAAACAATTACCTTTCTCTCAAAAAGTTTCAATGAGGAGCTTTTAGCGTCAATATCGTGTCCTATATTAAATCTCTCTACTTAAGTTCACTAAAGGAGTTCAAAAATATGAAAAATAAACACGAAGAAGTCAAAGGGAGTTCAAAATCTACTGTATACATACATAAAATTATTTTATTTTAACAATATATAAACAATGTAATATATTCACTAAAATGGTTCAAAATATAAAAGGTAAACACATGAAGAACCCAAAGTGAATTCAACATATACTATATTTACATATGATAATTTTAACCATGTATATAAACAACTTAATTTTCCATTAAAACGGTTAAAATTATGAAAAGTAGACACACAAAGAAGTCAAAAAGCAGAGTTCAACATTTACTCTCTATATACACAAAAGGTATAATTTTAACCATGTATATAAACAATGTAGTTTTCCACCGAAGCCCCTCCGCTCTACCTAGCTCCGCCCCTGCTGTATAAACCCCATAGCTCCAGAATCGAAAAAAAAATAGAAAAGTCAAATTGTTTACCAGGGGATTTCAGAGCAGACTTTCCACTTTTCGGCAAAGAAAACCCTTTTCCTCCTTTCTCCGCCATTGCTGCAATTCACTGTTCACAAAACATAAACACCCAAAAACACAAAACAACAGTTTACCCTTTTGAAAGAAGTACAACCCTAAGCAGTCAAAATTAACGAAATTTAAACAACTAATAGCATTTATACATGATTTTTCCAAAAATTTCAAGGGATTTCAGATAACCAAACGACATGCAAACTATAAAATTCCAAAAAAAAAAATTAAAAATTACAGATGAACTGGATGGTGTTCAACTCTATACTGAAATATCAAAAACTAGAAGAATGGAAAATTATTCAAAATTTGAATTACCTGATGAAAATTTCAAGGACGGAGAAAAAGTTGGAAGCTCAATGGAGAGTGTGAAGAAAGGCAATGAGAAAATGGAACGAGCTATATATGTGCCCAATTGTAACCAAATTTTTTTTATTGGGAAATGTGTCAAATTATAGTTTTATTTGCAATTAATGCATATATATTCATTAAAAAAAAATGGTGCATATATATACTCGTTAAATAAATAAAAAGTGCATATATTCTAAATATGTGTTCATCATTAAAAACAAACATTAGAGTAATTAAAAAAATTGAAATTGATTTGTTAGGTTGTATTTTATGTATTTGTTTCTTTTGGCATTTGCGTATATTAAATTAGTGTTTTATCACAAATTTTAAAATATTTTTTATTTTAAGAGGAATATTTAATTTTAAAAAATATTATTATTTATAATCAGAAGTTCTAAAATTACTTAAAATTAATTGTGCCTCCCGTTGAAATTTAATATGACGGAATTTATAAAATAATACTTAAAACACTATCAGTCATTAAAATTAGAATATTTTATTATCATACATACAATATTATGTAGTAACCAACATTAATAATGCAAAGAAGAGTGATAATTATAACATCTTATCATTTATTCTTCAACCAATCATCTTTAATTTGATTTTATAATTTTATCTTATTGCTCCAGGAAGTGTTATTATTTGATACTTTTTCGGAATGAAATGAACATTTGATTTTTCTATTAAATATATCATTGGTGAGGGGATACATAAATTTTAAAAGGTTGAAACAAGTGAAAAGATATTTTATTTCTATCCAGTAGAAAGTTCAGCCCTGTCTTTTGCTTCACATATATCATTTTAAATTTTTTCATTTAAATGTATCATAAGTAATTATTAAAATAAAAAATTAAAACGAGAATGTATCATGTTTGACAATAATTCAACTTATTATTTATATTTAAAAAGGAAAAATATTAACAAAACTATTCGGTTTATTTGAAATCAACATACCAGAGCGGTAAAGTTCAATTTGAAACTATACTTCTATTCCAATCGTAGTGTCGAGAAACATAATTATTACTTCAAGAAAAGTATGCACAACTTGCAGTAAACTTGAAAATTTATCCATACTTTATATTGAATATCAAATTTAATTTATTGTGTGTCTTTCGAATTTAAGAAGGCTTCAATCTAGTCATATTCTTCTATAGGTCATCGGGCATATTGTTGAACCTATGTAAAAAGTTTATAAATTTTGTCTTCTTTTCTAGTTCACTTCGCACATCAAGGTGAGATAGAAAATTTAAGGTCTTTATGTCCTTACAATGACATACCTAATTTGAATTTTATCTTTAAGAGATTGTAATCTAGATCATTAAGGAGTTTTGTATATTGTACCTCCAACAATTTCAACAAATAAATATTTTGTAAATACTCAATTAACATGCATTATTTAATTTGTACCAAAAAATACTTATAAAAATAAATTTACAAATACGTAAACAACAAAGTTTTAAATATGTACTCAAAAACAAAAAAAGTTAAAAACATGTACTAAAAACAACAATTAATAAGATAAACATAAATTAATGACTGTAAAAAAAATTATCAAGATCTGTAACAATAGAATGAAACAAAAGGAAAAATCGAGTACACTGAAGATACAGTGTCACCTTAATGAAATTATTCCCCTCTAGTACCTAAGGCTTCAACGAATAAATCCTCTCAGGATAGAACGATTTCATTCACCAGTACAAAATAATGATGTCAAACAGGAGCAAACTACACGAATATTTAATTGTGCAGAAGAAGAAGAAGAAGTTCGAAATTTTTGTTGTCTATAAAATGAGAGGAAATCCCTCTATTTTATAGACAACAAAGGTTAGAGTGAAGAAATGTTTATTGTGCCACATCGGAAATGTCACAACTCATTGAAAAAGTTACAATCTTTCATGAAAGTCACAAATGTTCATAAAAGTCATTCGCAACTCTTCATAGAAATCTCAATTTTTCATGAAATGGAAGAATAGTTTTGAAATAAAATAAATTTAAAATGAAATTCTGACTTGTGGTAGCGCCACGTAGGTGGGCCTAAGGTCTTTTATATAAATATATGATACTCAAAAATTGTACTACATTTTATAATAATCATATTTATGACAGAGAATACAATTAACATGAATATGGAAATAAAAAATGAAACAAAAGAAAAAATATCATTGATTTATATAGGGAAAATTCATAAGTACCCTCCAACTTATATCCGAAATTTCAAAGATACCTATATTATAGTAAGGTCTTATTACCCCCTGAACTTATTATATAAATAATTTTTTACCCCTTTTCGATCTACGTTAGCTTGAAAAAAAATATCAACACGCGTTGGGCCCACAAAATAGTGTCACATAGGACGAAAAGGGGTAAAAAGAATTTTATAAAATAAGTTGAGGGGAGTAATAGGACCTTAGTATAGTATAAGTGTGTCTCTAAGATTTCGGGCATAGGTTGAGAGTACTTGTGCATTATCTCATTTATATATGAAAAACTACTATTACGATTTGTATAATTGGAAGAGACTCCAGAGAGCAGTCTGATAAATTTTCTTATAAAATATGTAGATGATTGTATAAATTTTGTACAACAAGGACCAAATTTTAGTGTAAAACTATGAAAAGATGGATAATTTTATAAAATATAAAAATTTGGGACAATTTTAAAAAAAATAATCAAATTTTTTTTTTCTTGTATCTGAAAACGTGAAATATTTGTCAAAATAATAACAAATTGTATGATCAAACACTATTTCCTAACTTTCCCCCCAAATATATTTATATATTTTTTGTGGCCAAACAGAAAAATAATGATTAAATGTGATTGTTTTATCACAATAGCAATTCTAATTGATGCATATATATTTTTTCTCTTACAATGCATGAGTAAAGAAAAAGTGAACGAATAAAGTAATAATTAATTATGTTTGTAAAAAAGCATAGAATCTCTAAGATTATCAACAATATATAAATATAGAGATTCTGATCAAATATTTTGTTATTAATATATTATTTCATCATTTAAACACTGAAATTTACGAAATAATCTACACTATAAATTTTTGTTATCGATCTTAGAAGAATTTAGTTTTCAAAAAAATTTAAAATTTGTATCTTAGAGCTTAAATCTTTATACATTTATTTATGAATTTATTGAAATTGTATCAACTCCCTTATACTTATAGTCAGGTGATTGATCTTGAAATTTTGACGTCACTCTAAACCATGGACAAAACTTCAAACTCGTCAAGTTTTGATTTTAACCTTGAAAGTTTATCCTTGATACAAACAAGGAACAAAAGGTCAACACCACCAACCAACTAGAGATTAATGGTGTTTAGAAATTCCTTATATAGTGAAAAAATGTTTACATAAAATCATTGTTTTACGAGAACAACAAAACATATATAGTGAAATCTTATGAGTGAGATTCAAGGGTAGAATAAGATTATAATATGATCTTCATAGCCTTAAAGATCAATTTTTGATAGTTCCTAGTAACTATTGTATTTGCTGAGCATATCATACAACAAAAAGCATCACATGAGCATTGAGTTTATGACCACTTGTTCTGCACAAAATGAAAATGGGAAAGATAACACACTTTTTCCATTGATCTCAAGTCACAGATTCAGTACCCTGACAAATGAAGTTTTAAGTTCAAAATTGAATCCCTGTTGGTGCACACGCCAGGAAAGAGAAAAATACAACGACGAACATAATTTAACCTACTTGAGATGCCTCGTGCAGCTCATACGTCTGAACTCATTGCCAATGGCCAGGGGTTGAGGCCGAATTCAAAAGTAAGCAATGTGTTTGCTAACCAAACAAATCATCAGTATCGTCATCCACATTGCTTGAGATACTCCCAGAGACTCTGCCTAAGGAACCAGGGGAGTGTCCTTCAGCATCGTTAGTGGAAGCAGCCTGACCGATACCAGAATATGCCCAAGATCCAACTTTACTGGGAATTGATTCTCCATAAAGATCGTCATAAATTCCACCCTTTGGCGGATTCTTCACCTTGTTCAATACCTGTTTAAGTTTGTCTGTTACGCCTGTTTGGGAAACATTGACATCTTTTACAGAGGAGTGTTCTTTCCCTTTGGGTATCACTGTAATTTCTATAAGAGACTCATATTTTCCAACAAGACTTCCTTCTTTCACACCCACTGGACCAGGTTCTGTCTCCACATCTACTCCATCCGAAATACCAACAACTTCAACTAGCTCTCCCCCAACCTGGTCTTTGAATGACACACTTCTTCTCCTAATTCTTTTAGTAGGCCTCTCAGATGAATGATTGGCATCCTTCTCACTAGTTGATACTGTTGATTTTGACAATGAATCAGGCCTAGTAAGTCCATAGCGGTTTAAAAAGGTGTTATAAGCCAAAACACCTTCCTCATCTGAAGGATCTGGAACTGGTGGTAAATCTATTTCTGCAGGTAGTCGTGCAGGAGGGAAGAGAGCTTCATTGTTCTTTCTCAAGATGTAAGTCCTTGTTGATGCAGCAAACTTCAAAGATTGTCCAGTCTCGAGCTCGACAGGGGAATCCTTTGTCAGCCTCTCATTTGCAACAAATGTTCCATGTGCAGATCCTAAATCAATCACGTATATGCTGCAAGAGAAAAGATATTATTAGTTCAACCTGCATGAGCTAAGAAGTGTGTCTTGACATCTAAGGATAGGCATTACGGTTTCAAAAGGGGCAATTTCTTTGTCTAAAAACATACAGTAGAAATAATAAAAGATATAATTTATAAGCAGGCCAACCTGCACGAGGTAAGAATAAAAGAGTACTTCCTATGTCTAAGGATGCGCAGAAGATGAAAGGGATAACAATAAGGATTCTCACTATTGACAAGTTGCTTTTTTTCCCGATAAGGTAAAATTTTATTGATAAAGGTACCAAAATGATACAATTACAACAACCCAACTACAGATATAAAAAAGACTTCTATTGATCCAAGTTTCCCATAAGACTACTTTTAAACCAGAAATGCAAATCTAATAAACGCCTATTTTTAATCCTGGAGATATGTTGTCAACATTGACAAGTTGCATTAACAATGTTATCAAAATGACTATGCAGTCAAAGAATCGTCTTTATTACTCAAATCTAAATGGGTCTAGATGTTCCAATTCACGAGAATTGGATGACCATGATAGATGATATTTACAGATAAATGACATTCTTGATGTCCCATATTGTACAATTAACAGTTAACAACAAAATTTGAAATGATCTTGAGCAATATCTAATAAATCCACAGTTCCTCATTTTGCATTTGTGGGTTCAAAAATAAGCAACAAATAGCCTTGACTAAAAGAAAAGCTTGATGTTTCCAAGTGTCGATGGGTAAAATATATCTACATGTAGGTAAGAAAGAAACACAGACTGACAAGAATGCAAAAAAAAATATCATTGCTTCAGTAAGAATGTCTAGCAAGAACATATTTAAAAGTTGAAGTCTACACAAAGATTTTCCACACATAAATAAGTGATTTATTAGTAATGGAACCATGGCCCTGACGCCTAAGCTTGCTTAAGTATATTACTTACTCACTTCAGCTCAAAGAATAAATGCATAAACAAAAACTTCATAACATATTCAAGCACTTCCTCATCATAGAGTTATATTCTTGTTATGTAGTATTTCTTTAATTTAATAATTACTTGTTGGCCTCTCCTGCCAAGCTAGCCTAATAAAATAAGAAAAGAATATGTTCACCACTAATAAGCAAAAAAATAGGAGCACGTGTCACACCTTCCATTTTTGTGAGGAACCACAGCAGCGTGCTGGCGTGAGACTGACTGATGATCAAGGACAAAATCACAAGTGTGAAACTGTCGTCCAAAGATATGCCTTCGCTTATCCAAATTAATTCGATCAAGTACCTCCCCGTCCTTGATCACATCAAGATAATAAACGCCTCGACGTGGCTCAATAGCCCAATCAGGAGGCTGCCAAGTTGATTGTCCCCCTCCATGAGTGACATGATGAGTTGGCACTGTAGAAGAGGTTGCATCTGCCGCAACAAATTTCTGCAAAGCAGGTTGTGGATTTCCGTATTGAATATGTTGATGAGACGTTGTGGACTGTGCGTATGCAGGAGAAGAATGGGTAACTGGTTTAGTTGGCTGCAATGCTGATTTAGCAGCTGAATTCGCAGACACTGCAAATGGCTCCAATGACTGAGCTTTCTTAAATCGATCAAGCCCTGATCTACCATACATTTTGTTTGTATCTTCAGCTCAAACTACAAGCTCTTACTCAGTTGTATAATATTTTCTGGCATGGATCCTTCTTACCACTACATTATCTTGGAATTACATGTACTCAGTTCCCATATTAAATAACACTGCATTCCAAAACAAGGATTTAACCAACAAAAGTTAATAGAAAAAGAGAAGAGCATCTACAGCATTCTTTGAAGTCCATCCACAAATATATGTACTAACTTTTCTGTTTAATCTATTGCAGAAGTTCATAAAATATATAGGAAAAAATAAAGATAACAAACACAGTTGTTTTACTTATTATGTCTATTCAACAAGTTGACAATTTTGGTTTGGGGAGAAAATCCTGTTATGGTTTTATTCTCTCGCTTGTACAATGCAGACTTAACTAGTTTAGTATCTGAAACTTGAAAGTTTAGATTTCCTGCCTAGTATGACTCTCAAAAGGTGTTGTATGCAAAAATACTCTCCTAAATATTTGGTATATTACAACATGGTGGTTTATTTCAACATACACATAAGAGAATAATTCAGGTTTTGAACTTTACAGGTTCAATCTCTTATGTTCTTAGACTAAACTTGTTCTGCCTTAATGTTTGTCAAAATTCTAGTGATTTTTCACATACATATCTATGTTGCCGCATCAAAAATACTGAATTCAATCAAACCCACTGTACAAAGGCTGCATCCGCCTCTGTTCCACAGTCCTAACTCCTATGTACAATAACATACAACTTTATATGGAATGAAAAGGAAATAAAATTGCCTTTTCTAACATTGTAATCCAACAATGTCAATATAGGTTCTGCTAACACAACTACGCCTCAATCCCAAAAAGGTTGAAGTCAGCTACTTGAATCCCCACTATTCCATTTAAGCTCAACTAATGTTTGTTGTCACTCAATACAGATTCTGCTAACACAAGTAAATAGTTGTTATAAAATAAACTTGTACCTCAACCCTATAGAGTAGTCTATCAATTAGCAACAATCTTTAAAGCTCTACCACTAGAAAGAAAAAAAGAAAAGAACGTCCTCTACCATTAGAAAGAAAAAAAGAAAAGAACGTCCTCTACCACTACTAACTTGCACCAATTTTAAGCATCTCACAAATCCAGAATTATAATTTTGATGAAGAAAATCCAGAATTATAATTCAAGGCTTCAAGCTAAAATAAATAATTAGCAAACGGGCTTGCTATGAATGAATCAACCGAAGCTTAAATTTGCAGGCAAGCAGATAAGTATTCGTAGCAAATGAGATTAGGAAAGAAAAGAAAAGTGGTCTTTCTCAGCATTTAAACTAACAATGTCAATATAGATTCTGCTATTGTATCTCAACCCTATGGAATATTCCAACAACCAGCAGAAATCTTAAAAGCTAAAACTATGTGCAAAACAAGAAAAGGAAAAAAAAACCTACACCACAACTGTCTTGCTTAAGCATTTAACAATTCAAGAACCAAAAATTGAGCTAACCAAATGCAGAAGTCACTGTATATGGACATGGGGATCCATGAATTAGCAAAGGGGTATGTTTTGAATGAATTAACATACCCGATAAGTATTAGCAAATGGCATTAGAAAAAAGATGTTGTCTTTCGCAACACTGTAATCTAACTATGTCAATATAGATTCTGCTAACACAAGCAATAGTTTGCACCTTAACCCTATAAAATAGTCCAACAACCAGCAACAACAACCCACCCAATGTAGTCCCACAAAGTGAGGTCTGGGGAGGGTAGAGTGTATGCCGACCAGACCTCTCTACTTTTGAGGTAGAAAGATTATTTCTGAATTCCGATAGATCCTCGACTCAACAAAATAGTACAACAACGAGCAGCAATCTTAAAAGCTCAAACTATGAGGAAAAAAAAACGAAGAAAAGGAAAAACCTACACCACAACTGTCTTGCTTAAGCATTGAACAACTACATCAATACCTAGTATAGTCCCACAAAGTAGGATGTGGGGAGGCTACAACGTAGGCAGTAACGCAGACCTTACTCCCTACCTGATAAACCCTCGGCTAAGCATTTACAAGAACCAAAATTTAGCTAACATATGAAACCAAATACAGAAGTCACTAAACATGGGCATGGGAATCCATGAAATAGCAAAAAGGGAAGGAAAAGAAAAACTCTACACCACAACTGTCTTGCTCAAGCTTTTAACTATTCAAGAACCAAAATTTGAGCTAACATATGAAACCAAATACATAAATCACTATATAGGGGCATGAGGATCCATGAATTAGCAAAAGGGTATGTCATATTAGCAAGGGATCAACAGAAGATAACTGTAATAACAAATAAGATTAGGCAAAAAGACAAGATATAACTAACCTCTTTGACACAAAAGTAAACAGAAGCAGCCAAAAACAAAAATAGAGAATGCCCCTTTTGTTGTATGAGATTTAGGGTTAAATTTAACAGTTGAAGTTGAAGCTAGTAGCCGATCGAAGGAAGCAAAGATGCTGAATTTGGGGATTTTTGAAGTTCAATTCTTGAGTTTGGAAGAAACAATGGAGGCGAGAGATAAAAGAGGGATTTTCCAAACACTATGTTTTCTTTCCTCTTTTTTTTTTTCTTCCAAGAAATAATTTTTTGGGATAATAATTTGGATCTTATAAAGTTATCATCGCCGCGGTGTGACCTATAGATCACCGATTCAAGTCATAGAAGAAGTTACTTCGAATTGAATTAGGAGTAGAAGTAATCATTTCCCGAAGCTATATGAATGCGAAATATTTGTGTATTGAATTGCTCTTTTAATAATTTTAATGTGATGAATACGATCACTTAATTAAAATTATATAATAATAAAATTATTAAATATTTTTCGTCTAATAAAGTCACTGGACTTATCTATGTGTATATTATCTACCATGAAAAATAATTCACTACTTATCTTGAAATTCTCTCGTGAATTTTATAACTTCAAATAATTATATTATATCTTCAATTATAAAAGTCAGAAGTGATTAGTTATAATTTTTTCTTATAAGTCACATTGATGATTAGTTTGAGCTATATTGGGTAAAAGTGGAACGTCTTAGAGATAATATTTTCACTAAGATAGTTCATATCTAGTACATATACCTAAAGAAAAGTAGTATAACCTTATTTATACATAATTTTTCGATAAAGAATGTTTGAAACCTTTTTTGCGTCCTTGCGATTAAGGATGACAAAATTATAGTTTAGTGAGTCAAGTTCAATTATTTTAATATAACAACAAAATTAATTAAATCCACAAAAAACTCAACAGTTATCATGAATGTTTTTTTTTTCACTAAGCCAAATAAACAGAATACAATGGACTTCCAAAAGAACTAATCAAATCCTAAATTTGTGGACATTATATACATACCAAAAAATTTCTCCTCATCCTATAGTATGAAGTGATCAAAGTTCTTCATGCCCAAAAAAATAAAAAATATCGTTGCGAATCTACTCGAATGTAAGATGTTGTACAACAACTGCACCTCAATCCCAAACTAGTTGAGGTAGGTATCAAACAAGAAGTTTAAACATGTATCATTCAAACGTTGCGAGTGGGAGATCGTTGTCTTGACTGTATTCTTGAGCTGCATAGTGTAAGTTTTACACATTTTGCTGCTTCCAGTCACTTGTTAGTGAGTCAAGAACTATACAACAACAGTGCTTCAATGAACTATGTTAGTCCTTCTAATATAAAGTTCTGCAAACGCCAACGAACCCTCTAGATCACGAGGGGATCAGATTTGGAGAGATATTCCTTCTCAACTCCGCTACACATGACTAATAGGCGTTCTTGCAGATTAGAAATTATGTTTTTCGTGATCCTTTTCTGATGTCTAGAATATTTTAACCAAGCGATTCCCAGTTGTACCTGTACGCTGCATCTTGTCGATCTAGAGGGGACGTTCTCAACCTGGTATCCCAGGCGAAGCTGCAAAAACATCAACAAGGAAATGAACGAAATCAACGAACAAGCTATGAAAATACATGTGACTAGTATGATAGTGTCCCTACATTGAAATAATCACCCAGTGGAACGCCATGAAGAGTCATGACCTCTTCTATAAGCCAATCGTTTTTATCAGAAAGGCGAGATCTCTGTTGCGTGCTTGTCACTTCACCTCGATAACGGGAAATACACTTATCAAATTTATAATAAAGTTGCCTCTGATGCACATCAGGCTTCTCAGATTCTTCCCAGGGACTAAAAGAATAATTAAGGCAACCAACTCTTTCCATGACCTTACGATCAAGTTCGCCCCCACTGAACAATTCCATGAAAAAATCCGTCTGCAAATAACCCAAAAAGAAACAATCATAGCAAGTCAGAAAATACATACATTCTTCCCAATAAAGAAAAGAAAAAGAAACAAGACAATAAGTAGCCTTTAGCTGAGGGTCTATCGGAAACAACCTCTCTATCTCTTAGATAGGGGTAAGGCATGTGGACACTCTACCCTCCCCGGACTGCACTTTGTGGGGCTACACTAGCTATGTCGTTGTGGTGGTGGTCATCATGGTGGGTTCGTGATGAGTTGCCCCTTTCATTTTTTGCTCTGTTCATTAACCACAGCCATGTATAAAATGCACGGGTTCTTGATGAGGGAGGTTGGTGCTTCTAGAGGAAGATTGTATTCTTCATGCAAAAACTAACTTGATGCTATTTGAGGAAATAAGTTGATGAAAATGAAAATATACTCTCATGTGAAGAGAAATCTCTGGACCAAATATAAAAAGGTAAAAGTAAAACATGTTTAGAAAGAAATGCAAACGCCATTAAGAAGTCCCATTTCATATGCTCTAATGTCAGACTACAACAATAGAGCAAGTAATGGTTAGTCTAACTATAATTGGGCCATGTACAAACGGAAGTGGGTGAGAAATTTAACCACCACTGCACGCAGACCTGTAAAATCCCATCTCAACCGAAATCCATCCAATATATTTAACCACCAAATTTCTCGAACAGAAGGAAAAGCATTAACATATAGGACACAAAAACATGCTCGAATGTGAGTGCATGTGCATATGGGGGGGGGGGTGCGCGCGCGTGTGTAAATTACTTTCTCTGTTTCAATTTGTTTGTCTTACTTTTCTTTTTAGTCCATTTCACAAAGAATGCCTCTTTCCTTTTTGGCAACTCATTAATTCTAACTTTCCATGTGGCATGTTTAATATCACAAAATTAAGGGGCATTTTGGTACATTCTACTTAAGACCACAAGATTCAAACGACTTCTTTATTTGAACTGTGAATCAAACAAACAAATTGAAACAACGGAAGTATATATTATATGTATAAAGAGACAGATGAGAGATGACAACTTGAAGGCAGAAGAGATACTCACTGGAACTGAAAGTACAGAGGAATAAACGATAGACATATTTGTATCCTCCATACCGACGAATGATCCACTCTCTTCTGATTGAAGGCTTTTGCCTTCAGAGTCATCATCTGCAGCTTGGAAGTCACTGCCTATTGAATCCTCTTCTGCCATTTGAAGGTTTTTATCTTCGGCTTCAGCTTCAACTATCTGCACCTTCTGCTCGGGACTCAATGCTCTTGCTTTCCACAATGCCATGAAAGTCCTGGACACATAAGCTAATAAATTAAAATTACTTGTTATTACTATAAGCTGCGCTCAGTGGAGGAACTCAACATTTTATCTGACAACAGCCCTTTTCCCCCTTAAAGTTCATTTTGAATGCAATTAGCCCCCTACCATGGCCAATCCTGAATCTAGTTTCATCCATCAAAGACACTAGACTCCTAAGTTTGGATGGAACAAAAAAGGTATGATACATAAATAGACACTCAAACTTGGCCTCAACGGGTAAGTAAGCACTCAAACTTTGAGAGTGCACATCTACACATCTCAACTTGGTCTCAACTGACAACTAAACACGTCAATTCGTCCCCACTATGTCTCATGGACACCTGACCCAGATACTGACATGGCACATAAATTTTGGAGGTGTCTAGATGATCATTTTGTAAGTTGAAGTGTTCAAATGACACAGTGGTCGCGAGTTGAGGTGTCTAGATGTGCATTCTCAAAGTTGGAGTGCTTATTTTCTAGCTGAGGCCAAGTTTAAATCTTTGTTTATGTAGTATGCCAAGACAAAAATTGAAGCACCAAGTTTAATGCTAATGCCTAAATGATGCAACTCGGGATAGAAGCCTACCTTAAGGCATCCTGCCAACCAATCATATGTCTAAAGGGATAGAATTCCCATCCCAGGCTGAAGGGAAAATCTTATACTAAGTAATCCCTCTGTTTCAATTTGTTTGTGCGGTTTTGACTTGGAACGGAGTTTAAGAAAGTAAAGAAACTCTTAAATCTTGTGGTCTTAAACTAAAGATACGTAGAATATACCAAAATGTCCTTAAATCTTGAGGTCTTAAACACTATGGGAACACTATGGGAAGTTAGAATTAAGAGTTCCCCAAAAAAGTAGGAATTCTTTTTGTAACGGACTATAAAGGAAAGTACGAGAAGAGGGAGTACAAAGAACTTGTTCAAAATAGGTAAGGCCGCTTATAAAGAGGTGAACATTTACCTGTGAGCCACATTAAAAGAGACAAAAGAGTGGAAATGGAACTTCAGCCTGCCTTCCTCGTCTTGAGTCTTGGCACCATGCCTTGCATCAAAACCTCTACCTGGCTTTAAAGTCATGATAACATTTGGGCTACCCATTGATGCCAAAGTAGGGGATTCAACTTGAATGTCTTCGATATCTTCCCAAAGAAGGAAAAATTTGGTCTTATGTCCAAATAGATCAGAATGGAAACCGATTATTCTTGCAGACAAAAACAGACGGCCCTGAACCCAAAAATTTACAAATAAATGCATTAAAAAAGAATGGCATCATAGCTCCCAAAGTTCGTGGAGGCTCATTTACAAGCTTTACAAGATACCAGAGTCGTATCAGAGAGAGAGCATTAGCAATCTTGACTAATTGATGCCTAGGTACACTACAGACTAAAGACACTGTAAAAGAAAATTTCCATGATATATCAACACAAAGAATCAATAGACATAGCTACCTGGAGGGGCATCTTGCGTTTTAAGTGACAGGCAAAATCATTGATGAGAAATTCCTCTGGTGGAAGCCCAAAAAGCTTTTGGAATGCTGAATTAGTCTGAGGAGATCGTACTTTTATCTACAAAAATTATTCAGAGACACCATTAAGTAGGAAAAATAAATCCCCATATTCAGTGAAATCCATTGACCATGTAACTTTAACTGCAGATATGGATGATTTACCTTCTTCCCAACTTCCTTCTCCATCTTAGACAGATAATCTTTGACAACATTGCTACCCTTGGTATTATTCAAGAAAACTCTTAAATGCAGCTTAGACTGACAGGCCTGCGCTAACTTTCCTTGAAGAGGAACTATAACATCAGACAGATCTGATATATTAGTTTTGACAAAATTGATTTCAGCATGCCCAAGAGATGTAGCTTCACTAAAAGGTCCATCAAAATCAAACACTTCTACGTCGAGAACAGATGGGGGATCGTCCATTGCATCAAATTCAAATATTTCTGCATGTGACAAGGTTCCAACCATTAATCAAAACAAATGGAAAGATGACCTTGCATAAATCATCAAATGATGGCAACTACAGAACTTCAAAAAAAGACAACACATCCTTCAAAAGAAGAAGATTTACCATTCCATTTGGGACTAGACTTTTGGAACTTGATTGAACTGGTTCTAGTTTTCCCATTGCATGTAAACACCACATATGGATCAGAGAATCCACTTGCGTCAACAGCTGCCAAGTTGTTTCCTTCAATCAAGGCAACAGTTAACAGCCAACCATCCCCTTGTGCTTTGATGCCGTGGTCACTTCCTGGTTAAATCATCAAAGATACAACACATCAACACCTTAAAGAAACAATTACATGTTAAAAGATGTTATATGTGAAGTTTCTTAGAAGTCTGCATATGAACATGGGAAGAAGAATATTCACTATACGAAGTATTCATAGTAACAAGCAGTGACAAACAGGAAAACACCTACTTCTAGTCCGGATGATTTAACCAAACAGGAAACTATTACTCCCTCTGTTTCAATTTATCTGTCTGGTTTTGACTTGGCACCGAGTTTAAGAAAGTAAAGAAGAAATTTGAATCTTGTGGTCTTGAACTAAAGACATGTTGGATTTACCAAAATATCCTTTAATTTTGTTGTCTAAGTTGAAATTTGAAGAGTTACTAAAAAGGAAAGAGACATAACTTTTTAAACGGACAAACGGAAAGTAAGACAAACAAATTGAAACGGAGAGAGTAGATGTATACCTTTTTGTACCCTAGCTCGCATGAAGCGTGATATCAGCTCTAGCACCCGTTTTCCTTGAAGTACTAGCACTCCACACACAATTAGCTCACCAATAGAATCGGGCAAGTCAAGGCCAACAAACTCAAGCCCCTGTATTGTGCTAGGCATGGCTAACAAAACGTGCACAAATACATATAACCCAATGAAAAAGGTTGAAATTACAGTGAAGTTAGCAAAATACTGGAAAGCCAGCTTCCAATCAGACTGGTGCTCCACTTCTATAGATGCCAAAATCTGTTCTTTCTCTGAACCTAGGTCCTTCGCGTCAACTGGCTTTACGCTCTGAGATAATAAATTTGCATACTGATCAAAGCTCTCTTTAATACCTTGCCGTGCACCATTTTCTATCATACCTTTCATCATAGTGCTTTGCAAGAAATTCATGCGCCATGAAACTACTAACCTTGAAGACTGTTCTCCTGAAGGCAGCTCAGGACCAGGAGTAATGCTGTAAAGCACTTCTACCTTGAACGTGCTTCCATATGGGGCATCTGGGGTACTCACAATAGCTAAAAGAGAAAAAGACTTCCCATCAGCTTTAAGATACGTTTGTTCCTCTGTAGTTTTTAAAGCCTTGACCAATCTACTTGCAGCTTTGATAAAATTAACCACTCTTTTTACACTTTCACCACCATTTTCAAGTTTCCAAGGTCCAACTCGCAACTCTGTGGACCCCTGAATATCTACTAAGGATTTAAAGAAGGCTGAATCCGGTGAAAAAAGGAACAAATTCAATTCATGAGGAGCAATAGCATACAATTGATCCACTACTACTCCACCAGGAAGGTTTGGAACTTCGCTTGGTTGTTCTCTTGCCTCAATGCTTTTCAATAGTTCTTGAAAGTTCCCCGATGTGGACTGTTCCTCTTGTGCATTCTCAGAAGCAGCTGTACTTGCTGTTTCAGGCGGCACTGTAACGTCTGGAGCTTTCAAGCTAGTTGTGGATACTGCATCCCCATTCTTGTTGAAAATTTGAGCAATTCGACCAGCAAAGGTCTGCGCAGGAGGCTTCTCCTCCTTTGAAGAGGCTGCTTCTTCAGATCTCAGAGGAGAAGATGATCTCAAGGGGCCATTGGAAGAGAAAGAAGGAGATTCAGATGCCAC
This sequence comes from Solanum lycopersicoides, assembly GCA_022817965.1. NCBI lineage: Eukaryota > Viridiplantae > Streptophyta > Magnoliopsida > Solanales > Solanaceae > Solanum > Solanum lycopersicoides. The sequence continues at coordinate 7,536,446 of CM040621.1, read as the reverse complement.
ATCAGACAACTTCTTCGACAGTGATCCATGATCACCAACTGATTGCAAGTCTGCCAATGTATTGCCTTGCGAGAAACATATTGTGAGAAGAATTTGACCTATTAGAAAGGAAGAACACATTAAATTCTTGATTGGACCTGTGCAAACCATAAAAGAAATGCTATTTGTAATTGATACATGGAATTTGATCAAGCATCATAGCGTTTCAAATAAAGTTGGTTTGTTCTATCTAACTATTCCATGCTAGGGGCATACGCACACCAATCATAAGAGGATGTATCCATAGATATCTGGACTGGTGCAAAAATACCTTTGTTGCAAATAACATGCAACAGAAAATCAGGAACACTTGAAAAGGGGGAAAAGTACTCCCTCCATTTCAATTTGTTTGCCTAGTTTTGACTTGACGCCGAGTTTAAGAAAGTAAACAATACTTTTATATCTTGTGGTCTAGAAGTAAGATATATAGAATGTACCAAAATGCCCTTTAATCTTGTGGTCTTAAATATGTAACATGGAAAGTTATAATAAAAGAGTTGCCAAAAAACTAAAGCGGCATTCTTTATGAAACAGACTAAAAAGGAATGTAAGATGACCAAATTGAAACGGAGGAAGTAGAACATGAGTGATCAGAGACGGGCATAAAACATCTCAACATTATTCAACCGCAAGTCATCATCAAAATGGAAAGTAAGACCATATATTCTAGCAGATACAGAAACATTCCTATCCGAAATAAGCTGAATGTCTAGTATTTTGCTAATTTTACTATCCTAAATCTCTCGATAAGCATGCATTGATGATCTGATAAAGATGGTAACTAACACTCTATCACAGGTTAAAGTTCACTACCACCTTAATAATATCTTGAAACTGTGACCTAAAGCAAAATGGAAAGACCATATATTCTAGCAGATACAGAAACATTTCCCATCTGAAACCAGTTTAAACTTCTTTTTTTATCAGGTAACAATTTCATTTCATAAATCAAAAGGCCAAAATCGGCCGGATACCAAAAAAGTAAAGAACCTACAAAAAGATGTAGTCCCCAATCCTCTAAACATCCCAGCATTACATTGGTGCACCAATAATGAATAAGAAATCGGAGACTACTCCTCAACTGCCTAAAACTCATTTCTACCCCTTTAAAAGCCCTCCTATTTCTCTCTTTCCAAATGATCCACATCAAAGCCAGAGGTGCAACATTACATGCCAGTTTAAACACATAAACAGAGAAACTAATCAAACATAAGTTGCACAGACTCTTCACTTTTGATACCGCACCTGTGCCGAATTCTCCAAAAATACACTACTTTTGGAGCATCCAACATGTACCCATTGACATTTTTGAAGACTCCGAGCAACATAGATTATCAAACAATCATCAAGATAAAAGGAGACTTAATAGCCCTTCAGAGATGAGAATAAATAAGACAAAGAGTGACAACTCACCACAATCCTTGTTTTTGCCTTTCTTTTGCTTGGGCTGTAAAGTATACCAAGCAGTGCCAAGGGACTTGTCATTGGTATCAAACACCTGAGAAACTGGAAACTTGATTTGTCCAACAAAATCATCATTGAAGTATTTATCTTCATCTAAAACAGAAATAGTAAGCTCCTCCTTCAAGTCATCTACCCTAAAAGCAAATTCCTCACACCATGATGGATTTAAACATTTCTTCACAACTTTACTCTTAAACTTCTGTTTCCCCAATGACAGTTTCACATATGGATCACTGAACCCATTTGGGTCCATAGCTGGTATGTTTCTTGCTTCAATAACTCTTACTAAAAGCTTCATCTTTTCCCAAGATAAAAATGAAAAAATCACATAAACCCCACCTTCTCTGGTTGATGAAATGACCTAACTATTAAATAACTCAGAGCAAGGATAAGTAAAAGATCAATTTTTTATTGAACAAGAACATAACCCCCCACCTTCAAAAGTTCAAAATAAAACCAAGAAACAAATTTAATGAAATGACCTTTAACAACTATTAACTCAGAAGAAAAGAATTATCAAAAAGATCAATTTTTTATTCAACAAGAACATAACCCCACATACCAAAGTTCAAAAAATAAAACCAAGATTGATCAAATGGCCTTAACTATGAATAACTCAGAGGAAAAGGACAAGAAAAAAGATCAATTTTTTATTGAACAAAAACATAACCCCGCCTACTAAAGCTCAAAAACAAAACCAAGAAACTAATTTTCACCAAATGACCTTAACTATTAATAACTTCAGAGAAAAAGAAAAAGATCAGTTTTTTATTGAGCAATAATGGTATACAAGTTCAATTAACCAAGGAGAAAAACATGGGGTTATTATTATAACATTTCTTCAAAGGCTGCAAACTAAAGACACCCCTTTTGATAAGCTAACAACAATGTTGAGGAGATATACACAAAAATAGGAATTTGACTTTTCTAGGTCAATGTTTTATCATAGATACTATACAATAAACCAAATAATGGATACAATTGAATTATCAAAAGCTCAAGTTTTCAAGAGAAAAGAATTGTAATCTGAGTGGAAAAAAAAGGACAATGGAAGGGATTAATTTCAAATTAAAAAAGAAAATACCCCAGATAAAGAGATGGCCCAAAGATTGGATTTTTATATGAAAAAACTCAAAAAAAAGTTCATAAAAATCCAAGAAAATTAAATATTGGCAATGGCTTTTTAAGATGAAAAAGTCCCTGATTCAGAAATGGTGATTTTTTTTTATTTTTTGAGAAATAAAAATGGGAGATTGGAGGGAAGAAGAATGGAGAAGAGAGCAGAGAGAGAGAGAGAGAAAGAAAATGATTAAAATAATAAAAATCAGAAAAAAAAATAAGTTGCAATTTGCCCGTATGAATTTAGACTTTTTCTAAAGTTTTTTTTTTTTTAAATAAATAAACTATAATCTAAAATATTTTAGCAGTCATTAATATAACTAAGTTCTTCTTTAATAGCTTTACGTTATAATATTTTAAGCTTTTTGCCTCATTTAGGTTTTTTTTTTTCTTTTTAGGTTCACTATAAAATTTGGCTGTTTTTGAGTCCAAAAGGTAAGGCTTTTTTGTTTTTTTGATCAACAACTTTTCCCTTTTATCTATTTTGCAGTTACAAGAAAAAAAAATTAAAAAAAAAAAGAAGTTAATACTGAACAATAACGTCACAGATGTGATAGAATGAAATGTACACAAATTTGATTTAGCTCTGTAAAGATAGAGAGGATATTTCTGATAGTGTGACAACATTAAAAATTTAACGAAAATAATACGAATGTTCACTTTATTATTAAGAATGTGCAAAATGAAATATATATTTATAATAGCTAACGTTTCGTGTTAAATTACTTTCAAAAAAGAACTATTCCATGGTCATATTTAATGAGCATTTATGCACAATAGTCAAACAAGAATTTGATGGTGGTGAATATAATAAAAAATATTATAAGGTTGAAGAAAAACTATTTTTGCAACGAGAGTTTGAAGGAAACTTTCCATGAAATTAAAGGTCAATATATCATTGCTCATAGATTTATAATTTTTAATTAAAATTTAATCATTCCACCGTATTTATCATTTTCTTTTTTGTTTTTTTATTAAAAAAAATAATAATATGTGTAATATAATTTTATAAGTAAAATTTAGCAAAAAGATAATATATATATTGATCTTATTCTTATCTTCTTGAGATACAAAAATATTTTTCGATAAACTCGATTTAATGAAAAAATCCTAATAATTTTGGTCTAGTGTAGTAGCTTTTGACACTTTGCAAAATCCTAATGACAATTATACAACTGAATAAATAAAGAGATATTTAAACGTAAAAGTTTTCATTAATTTCTTGAATATTAGTACTAGTACTATAGTCATAGGAGTTAGGAATATTTAGTGGCACTTAACACGTATTTCAAGAAGCTTGGACTAAAAATAATAATTTGTTTTTCTCTTTTTATGTCTCTAAAAATAAACATTAAATGATTAAATTTATATCTTAAGATATTAATTTTATTTTTTAATATTTATTTTATTTATGAATCGTGTGTTTATTCCCTCAAAAATAATTATCATTAAAAATAATATTAAAAAATAATTAATTTTATTTTTAAATTTCTTATATGATAAATAATCTGAAGCAACTATTTTAATTTAAATCGAGCTAAACAAAGAAAATGATTGTGTCGGTTACATTAGTAGCAAATACTGGTACAATGTCCTACAAGGAGGTCCACTTCATTGATTTGATGCGAAGGGCAACTCTCTTCTTTTTTTTTTTTTTAAAATAAGTTAGGTGTATAGGAATTCAGAATTTAAATAAGCTATAAAAAATTAAAAAAAATAAAAATAAGCTACTATTTTAGAAAGTAACTAAAATAGACTTAATGGAAGAAAAAATTTCACTTTATCCAATATTGTAAACGTTTTTCGTTAGTCCACAACGGGTATATTTTAATATATAATAGAACTATTTCTTACACTTTATAAAATATAAGTTTTTCTTACACTTCGTAAAGTAGAACTTTTTCTTACATTTTTTTAAGTGGAAGAAAAGCTTACATTTTATAAAGAGGAATATTTTTCAAGTTTTGTTCTCCGTATGATGTTTTTGTAATGCTTGTCGTACAATTGAGATATTTTTCCCTATATATGTAAAAAAAAATATAAATATATATCACATGCAATTAACTTAAATAAAAAATCAAGTGTTGGACATACTGATAATCATTAACATAAAAATAGGCGAGACATGAAAATTTGAGAATGTCCCAACATTCTCCATCACTTCAAACTGTGAGAACTGACCAAAATAAATATCTAGTCCATAACTTTGAGCAATATTCCTATCTTGCTGAAGTAAATCGCTACAAAATATACAAATAATAATAATAAGAAGAAGAAGAAGAAGAAGAAGAATACTATAAATTAATAAATAATCGACAAAATGAATAAATATTGATCGAAATATAATTATTGAGCATTATCAGTCACTTTCATAGATAGTTTCGTTCAAATTAAAATCATATCGATCGGTAAGAATATTTTGATAATGATTCATGTTAGAAAATTAGTAGATTGAGTTATCGGAAATACATCAACGCTATTATAATTTTCTAATCGGGGATGAACATCAACCGACAAAGAAGAACATTGTTGGCTAGTCTTAGGCTCCTTTCTAACATAGATTTCAAGTATTGTTAACTTGAATTGATCTATGTAATTATTTGGAACCCTCAAAAAGTCAATCAACGATTCGTCATTATAGATAATCAACTCCAAAATTTGCTTTTCCTTGTGATAAAATGAAGTAGGTATTTTTCGACTATAATCATAATAATACTATTTATACCCTGTTCTTTTATAAATTGATGAAAGAAATATATGATATCGGTCATTAATTTTTTTATTTTTATGATATGTCAAATCAATATAATTGTATCACAAATACTACAAAAACATCATAAGGAGAAAAAACTTGAAAAATATTCCTCTTTGTAAAATGTAAGTTTTTCTTCCACTTTATAAAGTGTAAGAAAAAGTTTCACTTTACAAAGTGTAAGAAAAACTTACATTTTATAAAGTGTAAGAAATAATTCCGTTATATATTAAAATACATCCGTTATGGACTAACGGAAAACGTTTGAAATATTGGATAAACTGGAATTTTTTCTTCCACTAAGCTTATTTTAGTTACATTCTAAAATAATGGCTTATTTTGGTTACTTTTATTTTTTTGTGGCTTAGTTAGGTTCCGAACTCCACACTCGGTGTATAGACATATAAAATATGATATTTAAAAAATTAAAATTATATTTGAGTATGCATGTAACTTATTTAAAAGGAGAGGTTTTTGTAATTAAAAAGGAAAAATGTATTGAAAATTACTTATTCAAACTTAAAGTTCATCTTCAAAAGAGTGTGTTAGAACAATTAGAATCTTTTCATTTTTAATTAATATTTTTGAATTTGAGACGTAAAATTAGAAAAATCTTAATAAAAAGAATTTTCTCTTTATTAAATTTACATTTGATGTCAATGGGCCAAAATTGTTAATACAAAATCATCAATTAGTTTGGTAACCAAACACTAATGAATGTGTTTACCTACTTTTAATTGTTTCATTAGGCTCTTCTATTTTTATTACTCAGTAGATTGTTTTAACATAACATTGGAATGCCCTGTGATTCATATTGTATTCACATAAATCCAAATCTGCTTAGAATAATGTTTTTGGGTTAATTATTCTAAAACCTTTATATTATAATTTGATTTTATTTGTTTTTATTAAGATCAAGATATCCAAATCTGAATATACGGATGCTAATTAAAATTTAAAAATTTAAATTTTAATATTAAGATGTTGCATTAAAATGTAAACACTAAATAGTTGAGACTTAAAAGGTTTATTAACATCTAAATGCATAATGTTTGTTTTAAATTGATCAAATATTATGGCAATAAATATTTTATATGATAGTTGATAGTGGTCATGACGAACAATGGTGATTGTGTGTCAATTTAGGATGATATTGAGTATTGACTGATGCAGGTGATTGTAACGTAGTATCATATAATATAGTGGTTAGTAATAGTGATTAACCGTGGTTGTTGTTGATGATGGTTGATAATTAGCCGTGAAATAATATTAATAACTAATGACAATGGTGAATGATAACGACAATTAGCCATATATAATGTTAATTCATTGTGATTATTATTGTAGTGATTCATGAATGTAATAAGATTGGTGGTTATGATTGTAAATAATGACAAAATGTGATAGGAATTGATTTTGGTGATTGATGATAATAGTATTGATTGCTATTGCGTTGAGGATGATGATTATAGTAGCTTGAGATGGTCGTGGTAGTTATGAGTGGAAGTAAATGGAATAGCGGTTAACTGTGATTTTTATAGAAAATGTTAAATAGACGTTTTAATGATATTAAGACTTTGTTAAGATTTTTAAACTTTATGATCCATTAAATAGTTATAAAACAAGAAAAACAAACACACTTAATACATTTTCGTCCACTTTTAATTGTCATAGTTTCCTTTTTAGAGTCAAACTATAAAAATTTTGACTAAGATTTTACTATATATTTTTTCATCATATTGATATGCAAAATTACAATTTATAGTACTTCTCGTATAATTTTTGGATATCACAATTTTTCATTTTAAAATATGCAATTGATGTAATCTAATTTAACTTTAAAAATTAATCAAATTGACTTTCGAAAAACGCAATATGATAAATAAAAGTGAGCAGAGGGAGTAATTAAGATTTGAATAATTAAGATTTAGATCTTGAAAAGAAACAAACTTAATGACTGAGATCTTATTGATTAAGATTAAAACCTGTGCAAATAAATAAGGCATTAATTACACATAGATCGTGTTTTAAAATCATTCACTTTTGCTCCTATAATAACAACTTATATTAATTGTTATAAATTTATTATGATTAAGTGAATTGTCCATTAAGCTTATTCATGAATTTATTCTTGTCGTAATATGTATTCCAAGGTGATATGAACCTTGGTGGATAACTATGTATTATTCAAAGATGGTATGAACCTTGATGATAACTATGTTTAATTTCAAGGTGACATTTGGCTATGATATTTCAACACTATAAATAGGGATATTATTCACCATTATATGATACCTGAATAAAAGAAAAGTTTTCTTCTTCATCTCGATATCTTGTCTTCTTCTCTTTATACTTATATTGCTATGAGCTTGATTTCATAACAAACATCTTATTCTTCAATTTTATCATTATTCTATATTTTTATGCTTCAATTGTCAAATTATTTATTATTTTAAACTTTTTTTTAATTAATATTTTCATGCTCAATTTTAATATGTTTTACTTGAACACCAAAGTTAATCAGAAACAATTAATATATCCATCTTAATATCATGAAGGTAAAAAAACTTACACACCACTCTCTCCAACCCCCCTCCCCCCTAATTATATTGTCATTTATATTCCTATACTATAACTAAATTACGAATAACCTTCTTTAATTTTAGCTAAATTAATTTTAACACATATAAAATAAATTTCACCAAATTTTAATCAACTAACTCAAATAAAAATTTGTTTTTATTCATGCTATTCGCACCTTTTCACAAACGTAATAATCTTCAAGTTTTTTCTATAAGCTAACGTCTTTTTTATTCTCTTAAAAATTCAAATTTACAATCCTTTTTTTATCACGTGAGCAAACCTTGTATAAATTATTTTGGATTTTAGATGTATGTGCAAAATAATATTTTATTTTTCTTCTAATTTTACACGTTGTTGTATTTGTTGATAAATAAAATGCTCTTAGCTACCTTCCTTCCAATTTAAAACTATATAAATTCAATTATTTTTTCCGTGAGAATATTTCACTTTTTCCTTACTGGCACTATTTTATTCAGATAGTGTTATTTCTACGCCAAAATATTCCAAATCCTATTATTATTCATTGATTTCAAATTTTAATTTTATTTTTTTGGAATTTTTTATAAGTTCAAGAATAATTTTTGAGTTTTTGATTCAAAGGGCAAGAATGAATGGAAAAATCCCAAAATCATTGTGTGTTGAGAACGCTAAGGAGCTTCTCGATTCTGTTGATGCATTTCTCTTCGATTGCGATGGTAAGAAAAACCCCAATTCGTATTATTCCTTTTCATATCATGTAATTTTGTATCGAGCATCTATCGAAAATAGTTTCTCTTTTTAACCCCAAAAGTAAGTAGGGGTAACATTGAGTTCATTTCTCAGATTATGACTCACTAATAGTTATTATAGTTATTACCTCATAAAGTAGTTTCTTTATTGTAAAATTAAAATTTGTAAGCAAGATATTGCTAATTAATTGAGTGACTATATGAGAAATCAATTTCGATTGAAGTCGTTATACACTCTATCCACCCCAATTTTGTAATTATGTTGAGTATGTTGTTGTTATACACAAAGTAGGGGCAAAGTTGAGTTGATTTATCATAGTCACTTGACTAATAGATATTATCTTAGAAAGTTTGATTCTTTGTCGAAAAAATTGAGAATAAAAGGTAGCTTTTTTGAGAATATAGCTAATTAGTTGAGTGATCATGAAATCAAAATGATAAAATCTGCATATACTCTACACACCTTGAGCCTACTTATGTGATTACACCATATATCTTGTTGATGTTATCAAGTAATTTTGTCCAAAGGGTTTATTGGAAATGACCGGTCTAACTCCTAGGGCTGGGGTAAAGTTGAGTTCATTTATCAGATTATCACTCAACTAACTTTTGTTATCTCATGAAGTTAGTTTCTTTGTTGAAGAAAATTGAAATTAAGTTGAAAGGTTTCCTTTCTGAGATGACAGTCAATTAGTTGAGTGACTATTTGAAAAATCAACCTGCCAAAAGTTTGCATACACTCTACCCACCCTTGACCGCCCTTGTGTGATTACATTGATATGTTGTTGTTATATAAAGTGATTTTGATCACTTGAGGATCTATACTCTATAGTAAACTATCTTTTTGCCTCTCAAGATAGGGTAAGGTTTGCACACACTTGTAGGATTACACCGAGTATATTATTGTTGTCGTCGTAGTTATTGTTATATCATGTGATTTTTGTAAAATACTTTTGTTTCTTCATTTTTAGGAAATTTTCTTCTTACTTTTTTGTAGGTGTGATTTGGAAGGGGGAGAAATTGATTGATGGAGTTCCCGAAACACTCGACTTGCTTCGCTCTCATGTATTTCTTGTCCTTTCTTTTTTATATTCCTTCTTTCCTTCTCTGGTTCTGTGTTTTGTGAATTTTCTGATAAAGGGATACAAGTGAAAGGTTAATGGGGACTTGAGGTTTGTTGGAAACACCATCTATTTGGACTTGTTTTGTCCTAAACTCAATAGTTTGTTTCTTTTAAAGGCAAATTTGTTGTGCTATAATAAGATAAAATTGATATTTATCTGTTCCCTGGCGGATGCATATACAGAGTCAAAATATCTTTTGAAGTTGTGTTTTTCGGAACTTGAAGTTGTGTTTGGACGTGCATTGTACTTTAGAAAAATTTGATGTTTTGTGAGTGGAAGTCACAAAAACTGGTTTGGGAACTTGAAAATATTTGAAGATATAATCTAATCAAATGTCATGGCCAAACAAATATTTGAAGATAAATCTTTAAAATTTGATCCAAAATCTATGGTCAAACGCTAACTTAAATTTTGGTTTTACCTTTGTTCTGCTTTCTTGTGAGCATGGCTATCCATGACTCTGCGTGTACACAAATGTGAATTGAGATGCAAATGCAGAACAACCAAAAGTTATAAGCTTTCGTGTAGGTGGTTCATGTACTAGGTGTGTATTTATGTGTATCGAGATGCATATGCCCTCAGCAAAGTTGTTACTTTCACGTTGATTTTGTATGCTCATATAAATGTGAAAATTGAGACGCAAATGCAGAACATCCAAAAGTTATGAGTTTTCCTCATGTACTATGTGTGTGTATCAAGATACATATGCCCTCAGAAAAGTTGTTACTTTCGTGTGGATTTTGTATGTTGATATAGATGTGCATGAGACTCAAATGCATAACAGCCAAAAGTTATAAGCTTTCCTGTGGTTAATTCATGCAGTAGGTGTGTGTAATCTATCTTGAGACGCATATGCCCTTAGCAAAGTTTTCACTTTCATGTAGATTTCATATGCTTATATAACTGGATGTGTATGATGTATATCGAGATTGAATGATGTTTATATGCAGGGTAAGAAGCTGGTATTTGTAACAAACAACTCAACAAAATCAAGAAAGCAATACGCCAAGAAGTTCCTCTCCCTTGGAATTCTTGTTAATGAGGTGTTACACTTTGGTTTTTAGTAGTACTGCAACTACCAAAACTACATCTCTTCAATTCTATTAAAATTAAACTCTTATTGTTTCTGCAGGATGAGATATTTTCGTCCTCATTTGCTGCAGCAATGTATCTGAAAGTCAATGACTTTCCAAGAGAAAAGAAGGTCAGTTATCATGTCGGTTCAAAGCGTCTTTCGTTCCCCCCCTCCCCCCTTGGTTTTTGTTACTTGGGATGAGAGGGAAACAAACTGTTGGGAAACTGTGCGATTTAAGACTGGAAAATCTGTCTTAGATAGTGTATTCATGACTGGACTATATAAGCGTAGATGACTACATAGATGATCTCAATGAGAGACTTTGAAACTTGCTAATCTGAGTTCTGTGGAAGTAGTATTCTAGTTGTGCAAGGACAATAGTTGGATGATTAGGATAGAAATTTTCTGAACTACAAATTTGCTTGCTAAAACAATTACATCAGACTGTTTATTCAAAGATTGAAAGATTTAGTCCTGTTGATGGCTGAAGGTTTCTATTTATTGGCTCCAAATGGCAACAGTGGGTAACTATATATGTTGCCTCACACAATTTGGAGACCAAATTCCGAACTAAGCACTTCTTTTCTTTATTAACCCCACTTGTGGGAGTTCACTGGATATGTTGTTGTTGTTGTACAACTTTGGGAATAAAAATGGAAATGCATTGTGATTATGAGCTAAAACTTTTTAGTGGAATTTAGATTTTTTAAGCTAAATCTCCTAATATACTCTGGAAGAATCCCAAGTGGCAAAGTTGAGATCCCAAGGATCATGTAGCATTGTGTTGCCAATGTGCTAGGGTGTTTCCATTTTACTTAAATCACTTTCTGCATATATCAAAATATGAGATTTTCTGAGTTTGTTTTTATTGTTTGCATATGAAAGCATTTCGTATCCTTTATGTTGAGCGATTGTAGTCTTGTCATTTCTATCTCAAATCCCAGACCTTGATTAGTCTGCTTGTTTCTTTTTGAATTTCAATAGATTTCTAAATTTCTCATTCAATGCACTTTCATCATAATTGGAGATGTTGGATTGTGTGTAGCTGAATGCAAATTCTTTCCATTGCCCAAAACTTGAGTTTACAGCTTGATTTACATCTTCATTTATTTCACAAAAAGTATTCAGCATTGAGGTCATGTCGAAACATAGCCTAGTGTGACTTGTTATCCTCTAACTTCTCAGTCATTTTCCCAGCTCATCTAAGATTTGGTCGTGAACTTGATTTGGCAGGTCTATGTAATAGGCGAGGAAGGCATACTGGAAGAACTGGAGCAAGCTGGGTTTACAGCACTAGGTGGCCTAGTAAGTTGAATGCTGTGCCCCCCCCCCCCCGGGGAGGTTTGGCTGCTGTATAGATTTTACGTTTTGCAGCTGAATTCGGACATTCTTGCAGGCAGATGGAAAGAAGAATATTGAACTGAAATCAGATTGTCTCTTTGAGCATGATAAGAATGTAAAGTGCACCATTTTCTATAACTAATGTGGGCTTCTTCTCGATTATTGTATACTGAGCACAAACTATGCTATTTCTATTTTCAGGTTGGAGCTGTTATCGTTGGACTTGACCAACATATCAACTTTTATAAGCTACAGTATGTCTCTTATAAGGCCTTGCTTTTTTATGAACTTGAACTGTAGCTTCACTGAGAGGATAGTCTTTTGTCATTGAGGGAGTTTTGGTAAACTAATGTATGAAAGAACGCTGTATCCTAATCATTTCTGGAAATTGGAAAATATTTTTTCAAGTATGTACTTCAAGCAAAGTCGAAAGACAAGTTATTCATATCTTGCATCTTTGCTATTTGCGAAACTTATTGTTGAAATGTCATTGTTGATGGCTTCATGTAGGTATGGAACTCTTTGCATCCGTGAGAATCCTGGTTGCCTTTTTATCGCGACCAATCGTGATGCAGTGGGACATTTAACTGATCTTCAAGAGTGGCCTGGTAAATATCACCTTTATTGCCTATTCATTGCGACCAATAAAGATTGATTTTACATTTGAGTATTCTGCAGAAGCTTGCTACTTTACTAATGATCTTTTTGCTTGTGTCTGTAGGTGCGGGATGTATGGTTGCTGCAATATGCGGAACAACCCAAAAAGAGCCTATTACAGTTGGGAAGCCATCGACCTTTCTAATGGACTTTCTATTGCAGAAGTAAGAAAGTTATATACCTAAATGAGAAAGCTAGTTATGAACGATACGTTTTGAAAAAGCACTAGCATATTGAGTAAACGTCATGGTAGTTTTTGGAACTTAATATTGGTGCCATTTCTCATTCAACAGGTATAACATCACTACATCCAGGATGTGCATGGTGGGCGATAGATTGGACACCGATATTCTATTTGGACAGAATGCCGGGTGTAGAACTCTCCTTGTATTTTCAGGTATACAAATGCTTTCCATTTCCTCGTTTTATTTTGGGAAAAGGTCCAAATTTGCTCTAGTACTATTCGAAATTCTTCAGTTTTTCCATCTGTTACACTTTTTGGTCAATTCATGCCCTTCTCATTAGCAAATCGTCTCGTATTTGCCCTTGCCCTTGCCCTTAGCGGAGCTCCAACATGAAATGAGTGAACTCCACATGTTCATGTTGGAGCTTCCGTTAGAGGTCAGGGCCAAAAACAAGACTTTTTCCTAGTGACAAAGGTAATAATATTAAACCAGAATTCAAATGGAGGGCAAAGTTGTACAATTTCCCGATAGTACAAGAGCAAGTTGACCCTTTTCTCGACTTGTTTTAAAGTAGTCGATTCAATTTCTTATAATAGCTACGCTAAACAAGAAATCGTCCTTGCTTCTATGATTTGCAGGTGTAACAACTGAATCAAATTATGAAGATCTATCCAAAGAAGTTAAACCAGAATACTATACCAATTCTATAGCTGACATGCTCAGGTATATCTAAATTGATATTTGAAGGTGGTATGTTATGTTTACCATTCTTTGCAAACAGCAAAAGCTGCCTGCCCATTGTTGAAACAAGTAAATTATTACTTACTAGAAATGGCACCGAATGGATCAGTCTTTTTAGTTCTTCTGTATTAGAATAACAAAGGAGGACGTTGCAGATGTCTAGGGTGGACACGACTTTTTCTGGCTAACTTGGTGTGTGTAAGAATTTCTATTCCAGAACTCACTTGTGGGATTATACTGGCACGTTGTTGTTGCCAAGTCAAACTGAAATTTCTCAAAACTTTATGAAATGATAATCCTAAGGGGTTTGTTTGGTTAACAAATTATAGATTTAATTCTCAATGTTTTATCTTTATCTCATTAAACTTGATATTATTTTATCACATCTCATAAGTATGTTAAATTAGTCGAATGATTATAATTTCAGAATTATAATTTCGAAATAACTTTGAGCGCAAATCCAACGACCCCTTAATTTATATTATGACTAGTTGCTATGTTTATTTTAGTGCTCACCATGTAGTCTTAAATTTGTATTCTTGTCATCTTTTCGTTCGACCGATGGGCTATTTTTTAAAAAGAAAAAAAAGTCTCAGTTGTGTAACGTGTAACACCAAAGTATTTGAGAGTCAACATTTAAACAATTTTATAATGATCTTAATTGGTATTTAAACACTTGCAATTTGTATTTACTATGCTTCATCATATTCGAATGTCATATAAATTTTAAAAGTACTTGCATAATAATTTACAAGTTAGCTTGTTCAACTATCATAATAAAAGAAATAGTAAATTAATATATCTACATATGCATATCTAAAATTAGAGCGTTAGCTAGCAAGGTTTGAGCATTTCTTTATTTGCATAATATATTTTTAAAAATAAATACTTATTTTTTATCTTGTCCTCGACTCATACTACTATATCTTTTAATTTTTGTCAAAGTATGACGTCTATGTAATGTCCTATATGTTCACGTAAGACATGCATATTTATTTATTCAATTTTATATAAATTTAAATTCTATTTATATACATTCAAAATTGAAGGATACAAATATCTGCTAAACTCAAGTTAAAGAGCACATTAATATATTATGATCTCTTTTTATATGCCTTAAATATTATTTTCTCTATATCAATTTATGTGATACTTTTCGTTTTTCGAGAATCAAACACTTTAAGTTTAATCGAGAATTTGCGTATGAAATCTTTAATTTTTTTTAAAGCGAAATTTATATATTTATAAACTACGTAAAAAAGTATTATGACTCATAATAATTGACAATTCAAAAAATTTAAAAAATATATAAAAAATTCACTATCAAACACACACTTGTTTGAATCTCTAAATAAAAAAAGTGCCATAAAATTGAGACAAAAAAAATTATTATTTTTTTGGCTCCCCCACCCATTATTCAAAGCTCACATTAAAACCCTAAATGAATTATAACCCCACAGTACATGATGACCCATTTAAAAATAATAATACTCTCAGCATAATTTTCAGAACTCAAATCCGACGCCTCTAATTATAACCCTTTAATATACATATAGTTACTTGCATCGCTTTTACACGTAGAAGACTTGGGCCAAATTAATTCCAAAAAATTAGAGTACTTTTGTTATTTTGTCACCTATATATCATCTATAAATATAACTATATAATATTTACCCACCATCAACTTAGGATCTAAATTTTTTCGAATTCAATAAAATTCATTTTTGGCTAATGAAGAAGTTATTCAAAATTCTCTTATTGCTTTCTATAATTTGTCTTCTCCTAACCTCAGCCGTCTCTAAAGGCGGCGGAGGAAGGGGAGGCGGCGGCGGAAGATCTAGTCGAGGCTCAAAAAACAGAGACCGTCGCGGCGGCGCTGGGTGGCGGCCGTTACCTTACGGTGGTCATCCGGCGAGGAGCAGTGCATCTGATTCATTAGGGTACTGCTCTTGGTTTGCCACGTCATTTTTTACTTACTTTTCATTTTTTTTAATTTCTTAAAAAAATTTAACAGCTTTGTAATATTCAATTTATTAGTATTACACTGTCCATCTTTACTTTAAAATAGTTGTCTTACGATATTTGTTTAGTTTAAAAAATTTAAAAATTATTTAAGTTTTTATGCCTGTTTTGCCCTTATTCAATATCTAATAAATTTTCCAGAGTATTAACTATAATATACTATTCAATAGATAATATAGTTATAGTATTCATATTATTTTGTTGTTTTTTAAGTCGATAGTAAATAATTATTGTTGGACGAAAGAAATATTAGAGAAGAAGTATTGAAAATACTTCGAATTTAGATCAAATTATTAATTTTTCGTTCTCGAATGATTGATAGTCTGTATTTAATTAATTAAATTTAAATATACCTCCGATCTGACATATGACATACTTAGTGGTCTCAACTTTTCTATGAGCATGAGACTAATAAAAAACCGGGAGAAGTATTAAAAAACATCTCTAAACTTGGCGAGAATTCAGGAGTGCATTTTACTCATGTTATAAGATCGATGATGTATTTAAGTTTAATTAATCAAATAAAGGAATATTTTTAAAATTATCAATTATTTGATGATAAAATTAAATAATTTGCATCAAATTTATATAGCAAGATCATCACCCTTTTTCTAAACTTTCCACTAACGCAATGTTGTGCATCGAGGGTCCTTTTAGGTATTATTAATATACGCACAGA
Source organism: Solanum lycopersicoides (assembly GCA_022817965.1). Classification (NCBI taxonomy): domain Eukaryota; kingdom Viridiplantae; phylum Streptophyta; class Magnoliopsida; order Solanales; family Solanaceae; genus Solanum; species Solanum lycopersicoides. The sequence continues at coordinate 7,519,937 of CM040621.1, read as the reverse complement.
TAATTTAAAATATAATAATTTTATAATTTAAAATAATTAATAAAATATATTATGCACTAACAATATATTTAATATGTTATAAATAATAATAATAATAATAATAATAATAATAATAATAATATAATACAAATCATTAACTTATTTATTTGTATATTATGCACTAACAATATATTTAATATGTTATAAATAATAATAATAATAATAATAATAATAATAATAATAATAATAATATAATACAAATCATTAACTTATTTATTTGAGCACATTGAATTGACATTATTAGTACATAATTTATTTTATCGTATTAATATATTATATTTAATAACTATATCAACTAAGCTTTAGTTGTAGTACATAATTCTATTAATTTTAAGATCATCTTATTTTTTATTAAATATCAAATAGTTCAAATATGTTTTTACTTGTGTGTACTTTATTCTTTTCATATCATATAAATAAAAAACTATGTTAGTAATTTATTAATTTAATATTCAATAAAAAATATTTGATATCATAAGATTAGATGATATTTTGATATATTTTTTATTTATATTTTATTTAATATAAAAAAATTCACAAAATATTTTTTTTCCGTATTAAATTTGTGCAACAACATGATAGAAAATTAGTTTAAGGTAAAAATAATTTTAATAAATTTAATCAAATACATACATACATACATACATATATATATATATATATAATACTTTTTTAAAGAAGTAACCGAATATAGAGGCAAAACTAACATAATGTTGAGATTTTCAGCTTCATAACTTAATGTAATTTTTAGAACTCAAAAACAATTCTTAGGCATTTAATACAAATTAACAGACAACGTAAAAAAATACCACATAAAAAAACTTATATTACCCACATAATATTTTTGTGGGTATTAAAATCTTTGTCTCTTTACGTATTATAAAGAAAAGAAAATTTATGCAAATTAAATATAATAAGATTTACAATATCACTTATATTTATGTTTTACTTTATGAACTTTCAAAATAATATTGATATATTCATCTATATATTTAAAGAAAGAATGAAGTGTGATTAACTAATACAAATCCTTACATTAGTGTCATGTTTATTCCTTTACCGCTGTCAGTATAATCTTACAATATTCCAAAATGCAAAATGATGATCTACTTTGCTGTATTTCTTTTATCATTTCAGTCATTTTGTGTTCTTCTTGATCTTCTTTTCTTCTTCTTGATCTCCTTCGTCATCTTAATATTTTTTTTGTCCACTTTCATTTTCATTGTTATAATATCGATATCATCAACGTCATCGGCATTGTCACGATAATAGTTGTCATATTAACGTTTTCAGTATCATTCGATATATAAATGAATTGCAAGCAGATATATGTCAACTTTCATTATATTACATATTGAGAGATAGTACTATTATTTTCATTTATATGTAATTCAAAATTAAAGTTAGTTAAATATATCTGTTAACATCTGAAAAGATAAATTCGTAAAATAGTAAGTTTATTTAGAAGTTTATAATCATGAGTTTCTAGCTTTAATCAAGTTAATAATTATTTTTCTTTAAAAAATTTAATATCTCAAAATTCAAATACTTCTAATCTTTCAATTTAAAATTTTCATTATAGTTTCATCATTATCATGTTAAAAAATTAAGATTAAAAAATTATAAATATGAAATGCAGTAAACCAAAAAAAATCATAAATCATAAATTATATGTAAATACATCCAACACAACTTGATTTTGAAACAAAATATAAGATTAAAAAAGTTAAAATATTACATGCTCCACATAGTTATCATATAGGGTGTGTTTGGTATGAAGGAAAATGTTTTCCTGGAAAACAAGTAGATTTTGGACTTATTTTCTCATGTTTGGTTGGTGAGTAGAAAATATTTTCCGAAAATGATTTTTAGTGTTTGATTTATGAATGAAAAATGTTTTGGAGACATCTTTTATTTTTACCAGATTAAAAAATAATTTATGAAATTGAAAATATTTTTTAAAATCAAAATTATTATTTTTTGGGGTGGTAGTAGGGGTGGGGTGGGGGTGGAGGTAATGGGTGGGCGGGGGGAGGGGGTAGGAGTTAAAAAATAAAAATTTAAAGTTGATAATATTTTTAAAAAGCAAAATTAATATTTTGGGGGTTGAGGGTGGGGGGGGGGGCTGGCTTGGGGGGGGGTTAGGAGTTTAAAAATAAAAATTTGGAGTTGAAAATATTTTTTAAAAGCAAAATTAATTTTTTTGGGGAGTGGGTGGGATTGAGGGGTGGGTGGGTGACCGGTGGGGTCAGGGATCGGGTTTAAAAAAAAAATTGACATTGAAAATATTTTTTTTAAATTGATGTTTTTCCCAAAAAAATATAATTTTAAATTGGAGGAGAGTTTTGGAAAATGTTTTCCTTAATTTTTGAAGGGAAGTCATTTTCCTTAATTTTGAGGAAAATGAGTTGATTTGGAAAACATTTTCCAAAACTTTTGTCCAACCAAACATGGGAAAATTGGAAAATACCAAACACACTCATAGTCTTAAAAGTGTTTCTCCTTCTTCAACTACATATATTCATGACTAAAATGGCTTGATCCTAACTTCATCAATTGATAGTTTTCAATATCTAGAATCTTCAAAATAAAGTACAATTAATGATAATGTAAACAATATAAAACAAAAAAAATGCAAAAAAATTACCTTTAACGCTGTCAGTATAATCTTGCAATGTTCGAAAATGCAAATTGATGAACTAATTTGCTGTATTTCTTTTAACATTTCAGTCATTTTATGTTTCTTCTTGATCTTCTTTTTATTCTTCTTGATCTTCTTCGTCATCTTTATATTGCTTTTGTTGTCCACTTTCATATTCCTTTTGGTGTATTTTTTATATTGAGGGATATAGTCTTGTCGTTCCTAGTGTGACTTCTCACTCATTGTCCCAGCTCATCTAAAGGTTAGACCTGAACTTGATTTGGCAGGTTTATGTAATAGGCGATGAAGGCATACTAGAAGAGCTGGAGCAAGTTGATTTTATAGCACTAGGTGGCCCGGTATGTGATCTTCTTTACTGTCATATTCTTAGCAAATTGAATGTTATGCCCCCTCTCCCCCCCCCCAAACCCACAACTGGGTGTCCTCGACATTGATGTAGCCGTGCATTCTATTTTTCCACCACTCATAGTACTGTCCAATGAAGTGAGGTGACCTGGTTGACGATTGTCCTTCTTCCATATTTGATGGTGCAGTCATTCCGTCAGGATCTTTCCTTTTCTTGGTGTTAACCAAAGTGAAAATTCAAGCTCTAATGCAAATTGTTGGAATATATGCGTTCACTTATATAGATGGGACCAGGTCCTCAATACAGAGTAAAGAACAAATGCAGAAACGTAAAGATTGACAAGCAACTTTACGTGGAAACCTCCTTACTCAAGGGAGGAAAACCACAACATGTTCTCAACAGGACTTTTCAAACCACTTTCACTAATCTTCAACAAGCAAAAGTAATAGTCGATAGCCCGCTAATCTCCCCCACTAAGTAATACTCCCTATCAGTTAGTTGAGCCTGAGCAGATACAACACTGCTCTCTATACTAATCCTACCTGATTAATATAGACTTAGAGTAAGAACCTAAGTTACCCTTAACCTAGCCCTTACAATGATTCACCCGAGTTTGAAACGTTTCTTTCACAAATGAAACGAATCCTACAATGTAAAAACGATTAAAAGCAACTTAATACAACAAATACAAAAATCAATAAATGCACTTCTATATCAATTTCCTTTGTTGTTCTTGAAGCTTGAAATTTCTCTCTTTGAATGAATGAATGAATCTAGTTGTTTTTGTTTAATATATACCATGAAAAGTTATTATCCATCAAACAAAAATCTCGTCGCTTCTGATTGGTAAAGTACTCTGCTACTTCACCAATTTTCTAACGCAGGCAATTTTTATAACTGTCCAGCACTTTTGACAACCAGACGAGTTTCATACTCTGCAGAGGACAAAGTCCTTGCACTTGTGAGAAGATCATCAAAACATCTAAGAGCTTAAATACTTATCAATTTCCACCGTTTTGATGATGACATACAACCTGCATAACTCCTCACATGAGTGTACAATCATTTCATTCATATGGCCATAAACAATAAGCATTATTCATATGCCCAATGAACTCTCCTTCACTCCATCAAGTCCCTTTGTTGAGTTGAGCAGAGTTCTTCTTGAAGATGACTTTCTCTTTGTAAGCTTAAGAGTTTTGTTTGTCAAATCTTGAGTTTGTGTTATGTGTTAAGAGATTATATAAAAAATGAACACAAACTCCTTGGGACCACCCATTGGCTGAGAGTTTGCCTTTGTGGAAGGACGTGCACCTACCACATCATAGCTGACAGCTTTTCCGACAGATGTCTTGTCGTCCTTTCACATACACAGTCTTGCAGGGACCAAGTCCCTTGCAAACTTCTTTATGAATTCTTGAAAGGCTTGCTGGATGACTTTCTTCTTTGAATGGATTAATTGAATATGATGTTTGTCATGTTGAAAGTATCAAACATAAAGAGTTATTATCCGTTGGACAAACACCATCGTCCATTCTACTTGGTGTAGTACGCTGAAGCCTCATCAACCTATGACACGATAGCTTTACGGTTTTACCCCATTATAGATCTGGGCAAGAGAGCTCAGACTGGGACCAGGTCCATTCATTTGTAAGGATCATCGAAACACCTAGAATATAACATCCTCCCCCCCTTTTTTTTTATGATAATACACAAATATACCTCACACTGAGTTAACCATTCATTTCACTGTCTAGTCCCAATAACAAGAATCTGATTTCTTATTAGATATTTAAGTTTGTTAAATCATCAAAATTTAATATCAGCTCCGAGCTAACAGTGGCTTCACTTAGAGAATTGTCTTTTGTTGTCAAGGGAGTTTTTAAAATAAATGTATGAAAGAATGCTCTTTCCTAATAATTTCTAAAAATTGGAAAACATATTTTCACGTATGTACTTCAAGCAAAGCCGAAAGACAAGTTATTCATATATATATGGCATCTTTGTTAACTGCTAAATTGATCCTTTAAATGGCATTGTTGGTGGTTGTGGGTAGGTATGGTTGCTGCAATATGCGGAAAACAACCCAAAAAGAGCCTATTACAGTTGGGAAGACCACTGGTTTAGGGGTTAATTTTACCTCACTCACACGCCTCTCAAACTTGAGATCGCACTTGCTCTGAAAATGGGTTAAAAAGGTGTATTTATCATGGTTAAAATAGTTCGTGGATAATAGGATCCCTGCAAATTTAAGGTATCTACCTAAAAAAAGGGTATAAATTCCATGAGATAATTATGTGTTTTCTCTTTATAATGATCTTAATTGGTATTCAAACACCGCAATTTGTATTTATTATGCTCCTTGATATCAGATATTGATATGACAAATGAATTTTAAAAATACTTACGTAATAATTTTAGAAGTTAGAGTGTTCAACTACCATGATAAAAGAAACAAATAAAAGACATAAAGACACATGAATTTTAAAAATACTTGCATAATAATTTTACTAGTTAAGTTTGATTCTAAAAATAAAATTCATAAAAAATAAATTCACTTTTCATTAAGTTGTATTAATTTAATAGGATATTGACTTGAAAATTTATTTTTATAGGTCATTGGGAAACTTGTAAGAAATTGTATTATTCTTTATTAAACCATTTGGATTTACTATCTTGAATATTTTAGTAGCTTTATAGAAATTATCTTAATATATACTTTTATAACATGTAAAAAAGATAAAATTATATATATCTGCAATTCGCCCCACTGGACATTAGTTTTAAAAAAATCCACCTCAAAATCTACTCTGCATTCACCCACGCCGCCCCGCATTCACCCCGTCCATTGTCATCCCTAGTAAAACGTGTTGAAGTGTGCCGACTTAGTAAAATATGTTAAAATGACATCGTTAAAGTCTCATTTGATGTGTTTAAAATAAATAAATTTTAGTTGAGATGTTTAAATGGAAGTTGATGTTAATTTTATGCGATCATCGATAAATTCTGCAAATATATATATATATATATATATATATATATATATATATATATATATATATATATATATATATAGAGAGAGAGAGAGAGAGAGAGAGAGAGAGAATGGTCAAATGCCCCCCTAACGTATTAGTCAATTCTCAACTACACACCAATACTTCACGGGAGTCCTATTACCCCCCTGAACCTTTTATTTTCGATATTTTTTAACCATTAAACGCTGACATGTCCAATAAGGTGAATACACCTCCTTTAGGCGCGTAAGAATGTATCTAAAACGTATTTTCTGTATTTTGGAATCCACGTGTAATTCCAAATCAGCCTAAAATAAGTCTTCCAATTATAACTTGCATTTCTAAGCCCCCTTTCTCCCACAAATCTTTCATCTTCTTCCTTTAAAAGCTTGAAGCTTGGGAACAATTTCAAAGCTTCAATTGTAACTTCCATTTCAAATCTTGAACTTTTAGGATTTCTAATCTTCTCTAATTTTTTTCGCTATTAGATTCAAGGTTCAAATTTATTTTCCTCACTAATAAATATAAATTGCAAGGTCAACTAGATCTAGCTATGGAGCTTAAAATTTCTTATCCATATGATCAATGCCCAAAAATAAGTTATTTCTCTCTTCAATTCATAAATATAAAACCACAACGCATGTACACTCATTTTTTTTCACCTTCCTCCATCAAGGAGAATCATGAAACATTTTTCTCCTTCACCATTACAGTTGACCTTCAAGATTTAGAAAATATCAATTTTCAAGATCTAATTTTCATTCAAAAATTGATTTTATTTATTTTTAAAAAATTACATCACATGATACACAAGATTGTTAAAATTATCGGTTGGCAGAACAAGTAATCTTGAAGAAGAAGAAGAAGAAAGGTTGATACTCAATTCAAGAGTAAACATGTGGTTATGTTTGGAATTGAGAATTTTAACCTAATTAAAAAAATAAGTTAAAAGAAGTGGGGTCTATTGTATATGTATCTGAAATAAATAAGAAAATAAAATTAAACAAAATGGGCCCACCTAGCGCGTGTATTCAAACATATATGTATATCTGGGTATGGCACAAATTGAGCGTTAAGGGTTATAAATATCAGAAATAAAAGATTCGGGGGGGGGGGGTAATAGGACTCTCGTAAAGTTTAGGTGTGTAGTTGAGAATTGACTAATAGGTTGAGGGGTCATTTGACCATTTTCTAAACAAACACATGAAATCTTGTTCTCATAGACGATAATTCAGACTAACCATATCAATATATTATTAATGAAAATCATATCAGAATACATGTTTGTAGCACTATTGAAATAAATTTATTTAAAATAACACCTTATTAATATAGATTTAGACTTACTAGATTCTTCCCTTATATCTGATAATTTAGGGTGAATCATTTGCAATTTGAACTTTTCAAATTTCACACTCCAAAAGATTCATCTCTCATTGAGGATGAAGCTTCAATTTCTAATTGATTCAAACGATGGTGTAAATTATGACTAGTTTCATTTAACCAAGTTTCAAATATGAACACTTCATCTGCATCGAGTTGCTCAGTCGACTCCCACCAACCTTTTTGTCTTGTTTCTGTCATTTGGTCATAAGAGTTTTTCTTAGCAATTGCAATGTCTTCTATGACATCAAGTTCTTCAAGTCTATTTTTGAGTTGATTCACTTCATTTCTAGCATCATTCGCTTGTTGATTTGTGCTTTCACCTAACTGCATATTAGGATTCTGAAAACGAGAAATAACAGCATCAATTGTAGGGTGAAAAAATGAATGAGGCTTACCAGTAGGGGAAATCATCATTATTCCAATGTCAACATTGCATTCTGTAACAAGTTTGCTAGCTTTTCTATACAAACCCTCACGACGCTTTGTAAATGTAGCAAACATGGCATCCTTATTTTCAATTTTTTCCATTGGTATCTTTTGACGCCCTTTAGTCTTTTTTCTCTCCATGCCTACGTGAAACATTTTTCAACAAATGATACTTATGGAAAAATGACATCGCACTTATTTATATACATCAATTTTCTTATTAAATGACATATAATTAATTTTTAATCAAATAACACAAATAAAAAAAATATTTTTCTTCATACAGAAAATTAGGAAATTAATTCAATATTATATTGTAAATATACGTTGTATATTCACCACATTATTAAAATATAATTTTTAATCAAATATTTTAAAGTTAAAGAAGAAAATATGAATATGATTTTAAAAAGACAAAATATACTTCATTTTTTTAAAAAAAACTTTTTTTTTTGATAAACGAAACAATATAGTAACAAAAATAAATCTGAAAGTAATATATAAAAGGAAATATCTTAATATTTTTGTATAAATTAATTAAATTCATAGACAAATAAAAAATAATTAATTATAATTAGAAATAACATAAATTATGAATTAAAGTAATTTCAAATATAAAGTATATTTAAATTATTCATATGCATTACATTAAATAGACATTGACTTGAATAAGATTCAAATATTTAACTTTAATGAGAAATAAATTAATGATGCAATAATATAAAAGGAAATTATTTAATGAGATATCATGTTGAAGTTAAAAAAAAAATATGAATACAATTAGCTGTAAAATAAATTACATATCAAAATTATTTAGTTTTTTAATAAGAAGAAAAATCAAAATTCTAATTTATTTTTATTTTAGCAAAAACAAATCTAAAGCTTAACCATAATAGGAAAATATATTAATGTTCTCACATGCAGTGCTACAAAATTAAATTTTTAAGTAAAATCAAATATAAAAGGAAATCATTTAATGAGATATCTTGTTGAAGTTAACAAATATGAATACAATTAGCTGTAAAATAAATTACATATAATTTTTTTATAGTTTTTTTTACAAGAAGTAAAATCAAAATCCTAATTTGCTTTAGCAAAAACAAATCTAAAACTTAGTCATAATAGGAAAATATATTAATGTTCTTACATAAATTGCATTCCTACAAAATTTTAATTTTTAAGTAAAATCAAATCATTCATATGCAAGTAAATAACCATTAATTTAACTAGCATTAAAAAATCTTATCTTAATGGGAAATAACTTATTGATGCAATAATATAAAAGGAAATTATGTAATGAAATATCATGTTGAAGTTAACAAATATAAATACAAGTAGCTATAAAATAAATCATGTACCAAATTTTTATTTTTATTTTTTATAAAAAGGAAAATCAAAATCCTAATTTACTTTAGTAAAAACAAAGCTAAAGCTTAATCATTATAGGAAAATATGTTAATGTTCTAGCATAAATTGTAGTGATACAAAATTTAAAATTTTAAGTGAAATCAAATCATTCATATGCGCAATATATAGCAATTGACTTAAGTATGATTCAAAAATCTAATCTAGAAGAATATTATTTTTTTACATATTAATATTAATCAAATATGAAATTTTCTGTTGTTGAAACATGTTAAATGCGCTTGTCAAAAAAATTATGAATATATAATTAGAAGGGAATAAATACAAATAAATTTTTAATTTTAATTTTATGAATTTATTATTTATAAGAGTATTACACCTGTTCAACTTTTTGAAGTGCTGAATTATTGCCTGCGATTGTTGTAATTTTGGTTATTTTAATTAATTTTGAGGTAAATCTTTAATAAATAAATAAGGTTGTGGTCTTTTAGCATATATCATCTAGCCTAGTGAGTGTATTGATTAGTAGACTATTGCAATTAGTATTACGGAGAGGATTAAAATATTCTTAAAGTATTTGAAATTTGAATTGATATAAATTATCCTCAATCAACCTTTGTCTTAATATACCTGTTGTCACCTTTTCAAAATATCCTTGATGTTAATCCTTTGGCTCATATATTTGCCCTTAATTTTATTAGCTAATTTCTTAAAGTAAAACTATTACATATTTATCTATTTTAAGTTTCTTAATGTGATTGGTCCAAATTTAAACTTTTCTCAAATACATAATAAAAATCATTTTTGTAAAAAAAATAATTCATAAAATCACATATGATTCATATTTTGACTTGATACACTTGAAAATAATATTGAAAAAACTTCATGATATCTTCCTATTGGCCTATTGTTAATCAACCTCCAACTTATTATAACGGAACCCAAGTTATAAACGAGGATCCAACTAAAATTCATACTCGCCCCGACTGATTAATGTCCACCTAAAAATATTATTATTTTTATTAATATAAAATTTTCTATCAATTATTAAAATGTCTTGTTCATTTTCCCTTTGATTCTCTCTTTTTTAAATCTCTTATTCTTAATTAAGATATCTGGGACTCAAACTTGAATTGAACTCACATGTTTATATATTCTTTTGATTTGTATTATTTCTATGGTGGTATGAGATTGGGAATAAGAGAAACAATTATTTTATTTCTTTTATTTTAAAATTTGGGTACACACACACAAAAAAAATGTGATATTCGTATATATTTGCTTAATCAAGTCATTTTTCTATTGAACTAATTATTTCTATATGAATGCATCGTTATTTTTCTCCTTTTTTTCTATGTTTGTCATAAATTGGAAAAAATAAAATTTAAAATGATGAAAAAAATTCAAATAGAAAAAAATGCAAGAGATAAAAAGTGGGGTGGGTGTGGGTGTAGAGAGTAGATGCGTAGCCTCTTTTTTTAATTTTGATTTACTATGAAATTCAAATAAAGTCAATCATGTGAGTTGATATATTAAGTAATTTCAAATTATTTTAACGGAAAAGGGCCTAAAAATGCCCTTAAACAATGAGATTAGGTACAATATTGCCCTCCATCCACCTTATGAGTATGATATGCTAGACATAAGGATATTTTGAGCCAAAAGGTGGACGACAGGAGTATTTTTAGATCAAAAAATGAATAAGAATAATTTTATACCAATTCATATACCTACACCTTAAAACCACGAATAAGTTGGAATGAGGTGATGAGTTGGGATCCCTTCGATTCTATTCGCATATCAGGAACATTCCTAATGGATATTTTAAATCCTTCTCCGTTTGTGATATTATTGCAAAGCTAAATAATCATATACAAGTTATATATTGATTTCTATTGCATGTGGGGGAATAATAATACATCCACTTACCCTAGAGTTGTCTATTCATTTCTTCAAAGTTTTAAAGATCAACAGCCTAAAAGAGAACTTTAAAAAAAATGGTTCTTCAATTTTAATTTGTAACGTGTCCTATATGAAAAGTGATGTAATTTAGAATCATGTTATACATAAGGTTTGATTAAGTGAAAAATGCCTCTTATTAGATGTCTCTTCGGTCATCAAATTCGAATCTAAAATATATAATAAATGGTGAAAAAATCGCATACATTATTTCTATATAAAAAACAAATATGATACTCTTCAAATAGATTCTCCTTAGATTTACTTTATAAAAAAATCGTACACGGTGAATTGATAAGTTTTCCCTTAAGAATAAGAAAGAATTCGAATATATGATAATTATTATAATTTAAACCATCTTATATTTGAAGCTCGGTGGATCAATTAATTTAGAATTGTAATATGTGTATGGTTCAATTAGTGCTTCAACAATAACAATAACAATAATAACATACTCAATGAAAATTTAGAAATATATAAGTGAGTGTATACATACATTGTTTCTACCTCATTAATATAGATATATACCACATATTTTCAAAAGACGCTCAGTTTAAATAAAACATAAAAGAACTTCGACTCAAAAATTTGAAATTTGTGATTAAGGGCAAGAGAGTGGTGTTAAAAGCAAACATTATAAATGTGTAGTGTTTCCTTTAGCCATTTAGATTCTACTTTTTATATATAATATAATATAATATAGCTAGCAGCCAAGATTTTGCTGTTTGATTTGTCTCTTGTCTCACCTTTAACTTTACATTATTGTTTTATTTTGGCCTTTTATTTTCTTAAGTGCGCAATGCATCATAGATAGGCATGTAATTATATGTATATATATGTTGATTAATTAGCTTTCCTTCAATTAATGTGTCTTAATATAATTTAGAAGCCTTGTTTTCAAGAACCAATACTATATATCATGGTATTGGTTAAGTTTTTTCTTGTTTTTATTCTAATGTCATCCGTATTTATACCGTCAACTGCGGCGATTAAAGGTGGCATAGGAGGAGGAGGACGCGGAGGAGGAGGAAGTTCCCGGGGATTCAC
>CM040621.1:7486266-7506693 GCA_022817965.1 Solanum lycopersicoides | reverse complement strand
AAATATGAACACTTCATCTGCATCGAGTTGCTCAGTCGACTCCCACCAACCTTTTGTCTTGTTTCTGTCATTTGGTCATAAGAGTTTTTCTTAGCAATTGCAATGTCTTCTATGACATCAAGTTCTTCAAGTCTATTTTTGAGTTGATTCACTTCATTTCTAGCATCATTCGCTTGTTGATTTTGTGCTTTCACCTAACTGCATATTAGGATTCTGAAAACGAGAAATAACAGCATCAATTGTAGGGTGAAAAAATGAATGAGGCTTACCAGTAGGGGAAATCATCATTATTCCAATGTCAACATTGCATTCTGTAACAAGTTTGCTAGCTTTTCTATACAAACCCTCACGACGCTTTGTAAATGTAGCAAACATGGCATCCTTATTTTCAATTTTTTCCATTGGTATCTTTTGACGCCCTTTAGTCTTTTTCTCTCCATGCCTACGTGAAACATTTTTCAACAAATGTACTTATGGAAAAAATGACATCGCACTTATTTATATACATCAATTTTCTTATTAAATGACATATAATTAATTTTTAATCAAATAACACAAATAAAAAAAATATTTTTCTTCATACAGAAAATTAGGAAATTAATTCAATATTATATTGTAAATATACGTTGTATATTCACCACATTATTAAAATATAATTTTTAATCAAATATTTTAAAGTTAAAGAAGAAAATATGAATATGATTTTAAAAAGACAAAATATACTCCATTTTTTTTAAAAAAACTTTTTTTTTTGATAAACGAAACAATATTAGTAACAAAAATAAATCTGAAAGTAATATATAAAAGGAAATATCTTAATATTTTTGTATAAATTAATTAAATTCATAGACAAATAAAAAATAATTAATTATAATTAGAAATAACATAAATTATGAATTAAAGTAATTTCAAATATAAAGTATATTTAAATTATTCATATGCATTACATTAAATAGACATTGACTTGAATAAGATTCAAATATTTAACTTTAATGAGAAATAAATTAATGATGCAATAATATAAAAGGAAATTATTTAATGAGATATCATGTTGAAGTTAAAAAAAAAATATGAATACAATTAGCTGTAAAATAAATTACATATCAAAATTATTTAGTTTTTAGTAAGAAGAAAAATCAAAATTCTAATTTATTTTTATTTTAGCAAAAACAAATCTAAAGCTTAACCATAATAGGAAAATATATTAATGTTCTCACATGCAGTGCTACAAAATTAAAATTTTAAGTAAAATCAAATATAAAAGGAAATCATTTAATGAGATATCTTGTTGAAGTTAACAAATATGAATACAATTAGCTGTAAAATAAATTACATATAATTTTTTTTTAGTTTTTTTACAAGAAGTAAAATCAAAATCCTAATTTACTTTAGCAAAAACAAATCTAAAACCTAGTCATAATAGGAAAATATATTAATGTTCTTACATAAATTGCATTCCTACAAAATTTAAATTTTAAGTAAAATCAAATCATTCATATGCAAGTAAATAATCATTAATTTAACTAGCATTAAAAAATCTTATCTTAATGGGAAATAACTTATTGATGCAATAATATAAAAGGAAATTATTAATGAAATATCATGTTGAAGTTAACAAATATAAATACAAGTAGCTATAAAATAAATTATGTACCAAATTTTATTTTTTTTTATTTTTTATAAAATGGAAAATCAAAATCCTAATTTACTTTAGTAAAAACAAAGCTAAAGCTTAATCATTATAGGAAAATATGTTAATGTTCTAGCATAAATTGTAGTGATACAAAATTTAAATTTTTAAGTGAAATCAAATCATTCATATGCACAATATATGGCAATTGACTTAAGTAGGATTCAAAAATCTAATCTAGAAGAATATTATTTTTTACATATTAATATTAATCAAATATGAAATTTTTGTTGATGAAACATGTTAAATGTGCTTGTCAAAAAATTATGAATATATAATTAGAAGGGAATAAATAAAATAAATTTTTAATTTTAATTTATGAATTATTATTTATAAGAGTATTAAACTTATCAACTTTTTGAAGTGGTGAATTATTGCCTGCGATTGTTGTAATTTTGTTATTTTAATTTTGAGGTAAATCTTTACATAAATAAATAAGGTTGTGGTCTTTTAGCATATATCATCTAGCCTAGTGAGTGTATTGATTAGTAATATTGCAATTAGTATTACGGAGAGGATTTAAAATACTTTTTAAAGTATTTGAAATTTGAATTGATACAATTATCCTCAATCATCACCTTTCGATCTTAACATACCTCGTTGTCCATTTTTTCAAAATATCCTTGATGTTAATCCTTTGGCTCATATATTTGCCCTTAATTTTATTAGCTTAATTTCTTAAAGTAAAACTATTAAATATTTATCTATTTTAAGTTTCTTAATGTGATTGGTCATAATTTAAACTTTTCTGAAATACATAATAAAAATCATTTTTTTAAAAAAATAATTCATAAAATCACATATGATTCATATTTTGACCTGATACACTTGAAAATAATATTGAAAAAACTTCATGATATCTTCCTATTGGCCTATTGTTAATCAACCTCCAACTTATTATAACGGAATCCAAGTTATAAATGAGGATCCAACTAAAATTCATACTCGCCCCGACTGATTAATTTCCATCTAAAAATATTATTATTTTTATTAATATAAAATTTTCTATCATTATTAAAATGTCTTGTTCATTTTCCTTTGATTCTCTCTTTTTTAATCTCTTATTCTTAATTAAGGTATCCGGGACTCAAATTTGAATTGAACTCACATGTTTATATATTCTTTTGATTTGTATTATTTCTGTGGTGGTATGAGACTGGGGATAAGAGAAACAATTATTTTATTTTTTTTATTTTAAAATTTGGGTACACACACAAAAAAAATGTGATATTCGTATATATTTGCTTAATCAAGTCATTTTTCTATTGAACTAATTATTTCTATATGAATGCATCATCATTTTTCTCCTTTTTTTCTATGTTTGTCATAAATTGAAAAAATAAAATTTAAAATGGTGAAAAAATTCATGAAAAAAATGAAGAGATAAAAAGTGGGGTGGGTGTGGGTGTAGAGAGTAGATGCGTAGCCTCTTTTTTTAATTTTGATTTACTATGAAATTCAAATAAAGTCAATCATGTGAGTTGATATATTAAGTAATTTCAAATTATTTTAACGGAAAAGGGCCTAAAAATGCCCTTAAACAATGAGATTAGGTACAATATTGCCCTCCATCCACCTTATGAGTATGATATGCTAGACATAAGGATATTTTGAGCCAAAAGGTGGACGACAGGAGTATTTTTAGATCAAAAAATGAATAAGAATAATTTTATACCAATTCATATACCTACACCTTAAAACCACGAATAAGTTGGAAATGAGGATGATGAGTTGGGATCCCTTCGATTCTATTCGCATATCAGGAACATTCCTAATGGATATTTTAAATCCTTCTCCGTTTGTGATATTATTGCAAAGCTAAATAATCATATACAAGTTATATATTGATTTCTATTGCATGTGGGGGAATAATAATACATCCACTTACCCTAGAGTTGTCTATTCATTTCTTCAAAGTTTTAAAGATCAACAGCCTAAAAGAGAACTTTAAAAAAAATGGTTCTTCAATTTTAATTTGTAACGTGTCCTATATGAAAAGTGATGTAATTTAGAATCATGTTATACATAAGGTTTGATTAAGTGAAAAATGCCTCTTATTAGATGTCTCTTCGGTCATCAAATTCGAATCTAAAATATATAATAAATGGTGAAAAAATCGCATACATCCAATTATTTATATAAAAAACAAATATGATACTCTTCAAATAGATTCTCCTTAGATTTACTTTATAAAAAAATCGTACACGGTGAATTGATAAGTTTTTCCCTTAAGAATAAGAAAGAATTCGAATATATGATAATTATTATAATTTAAACCATCTTATATTTGAAGCTCGGTGGATCAATTAATTTAGAATTGTAATATGTGTATGGTTCAATTTAGTGCTTCAACAATAACAATAACAATAATAACATACTCAATGAAAATTTAGAAATGTATAAGTGAGTGTATACATACATTGTTTCTACCTCATTAATATAGATATATACCACATATTTTCAAAAGACGCTCAGTTTAAATAAAACATAAAAGAACTCCGACTCAAAAATTTGAAATTTGTGATTAAGGGCAAGAGAGTGGTGTTAAAAGCAAACATTATAAATGTGTAGTGTTTCCTTTAGCCATTTAGATTCTACTTTTTATATATAATATAATATAATATAGCTAGCAGCCAAGATTTTGCTGTTTGATTTGTCTCTTGTCTCACCTTTAACTTTACATTATTGTTTTATTTTGGCCTTTTATTTTCTTAAGTGCGCAATGCATCATAGATAGGCATGTAATTATATGTATATATATGTTGATTAATTAGCTTTCCTTCAATTAATGTGTCTTAATATAATTTAGAAGCCTTGTTTTCAAGAACCAATACTATATATCATGGTATTGGTTAAGTTTTTTCTTGTTTTTATACTAATGTCATCCGTATTTATACCGTCAACTGCGGCGATTAAAGGTGGCATAGGAGGAGGAGGACGCGGAGGAGGAGGAAGTTCCCGGGGATTCACAAGGCGGAGAACCGGTGACGATCCTAATAAGAAGCACCAATATTATTCAAGTGCTTCATCTTACTCTAACCTTGCTTCAAATAGTCTATTTATTCACTTCCTTGTTGCTCTTTTTTGGATGTAAGTACATAAGTTGGAGGCAAATTTATAATCTCGAGTTAGTGGATTCAGAATATACATGATTTAATATTGTATGCAAGGATGTATCTAAGTGAGTACAAAGCTGGAGACAAACATATGATCTCGAGTCAATTAATTCATCATACGTGATTTATCATATACAAAACAAATCTATGCAGTCTTGAATTTAGTAGGTTTAACTGAATCAATTATTTTTTTGCTCCAAGTTATATGTATGCAAAGGAAAATACAAAAAGGTATACATATAACTATAAGAATATTAACTTATTTTAACGTGATGATGATCAATATTCGATCGTAATTTATATATATAGTCGGAAGATTATCTAGTACTAATGCACATTAATTAGTACGACAATATTAATATAATTTTATTGGGTAGTTTGATTGCCAACGTATTAAGATTATGCGCAGGAGCGGCTCAAGTATATTAGTGGCCTAAAGCAAAAATTAAACGGGGCCTTAAACTTGAATCGTCAATAACGTTATATAATTGATTTTTCTAGTTTTCAATTGATAATATAATCATTCTTATTTTAAATTATTTTTCATGAGATATAGTACTTCATATGTCAAATTTCTTCTATAATTCCTTCATTTTTCATGAAAAGTTTATTTTTTCTATAAATAGTATTCAATATTTGTTAAAAAATAATAACTTATAACCTATTATTATAAAAAAAAATGAGGCCCCTTAAATTTGGGGGCCTAAGACACATGTCTTTTTTTTAACATTGTCGAGCCACCCCTGATTATGCATTATTATTTCAATAAAAAGGGAATTAACTTATCCATCGCAAAAAATGCAATCGAATTTTGAGAAAAGACTCATATATGTCATTCATTAAAAGTTAGGCTCATCTACGTCATTTCTTTTAACCAAAGGCTCATCCATTGCCATTATTTGTTAACGGAAAACATTTTCGATTTGGCATAACCATTTTTAACATGTGGTCAATTATGATTTGGCCACGTTATTAATTAAATTATTTTCAAAAGGAAAAAGGCTCAAATATTCTATCAAACTTTAAGAAAAGACTCATATATGTCATCCGTTAAAAATTTGACCATATATGTCATTTCAATTAATAAATAAGTTTTAAAAGAAAGAAAACAAGAATAGAGTTCTTTCATAATAAGAAACAAGAATAAGGTTCTTCAATCTTTATCTCAAAAGTATAAAACATATTTAAGTCTAGTTGGAGAGCAATTTACCCTTTAATTTATGATTTTTTAATGCGAATTTAAATTTAGTCAAGCTCAAATATATTAACACTAAATGGGGAAATAAAAAGAAAGTCTCTGCACGGGTGTTTCAACACACGTTATTAACATTTTTGTATTTTTTTCCACTTAAAACTCTATTTCCCACAATTTATTTCATGATGAATATTTCTAGTAATACTAAAATGGAAATAATTTTTTGTTTATGGAAATACGCAAACATTTTCCTATCTGAAAACAGAAAAAGCCAATATACAGTAACTTTTATGTACACTCCAAAGAAAAGTCGAATTTAGTAAAAGTTTTTCCTCTTTGTTAAAAAAATAAAAAATAAAAATCTGATAATATATGAGAGCTTTATACTTAATATTAAATACGGACCCGTGCCAGCACGGGACTCAATATATATTACTCTTTTTATTTTAATTTATTTATGTGATATATATAGAGCTTAAAGTTAATCAATTTTTTAACATGTTTTTATATGTTATAGTCAACCAAATTTTTTTTTTTTTTATATATAGAGAGATTTTTTTAGTTGCAATTTATTGTGATTTATAATATTTTTCACGTAATTTTTACATGATATATATTACTCCATTTGTGTTGATTTATGTGATACAAATGAAATTTCAAAAGTCAATCAATTTTCTTATAAATTCTTTTGATATTTAAATCATTTATTATTGTGATTTACAATATATTTTATGTATTTTATATAACATCTCTCTCTTTATCCTAATTTCTGTGGTATAGATGAAATTTTGAGAGTCAAATAAAACTTTTTCTATTTTTTTTTTCAAATTTTAAGTTATGATTTATAATATTTTTTACGTAATTATTAAATATACATATAAATTGATAAAAGATGAAATTTTTAAAAACGAAAATAACAGAATTACCAAACTACCCCTAGCTACAAGGTGGCATGTTTGACGAAGTCATGCCTACTTGTAGCCTCTTCTACTAATTATATTATTATATAGCTGTTTGAGATTTGCTATTTTATCTCACAAGTGACTATTGCATCACTAGAGTACTCATATAATTACCAATGAAGAAAAATAGGCAAGTCTTGTTTCTAAACATCAATGTTATAGCCATTATTGTTGCTCTTACACTAGTGTTGGTTATGCTTGTACCTTCCGTGTTCGGAGGTGGAGGAGGAGGAGGAGGAGGAGGAGGAGTAGGAGCGGGAGGAGGGGGAGGACGAGGAGGGGGATGGGGATGGGAAGGACGAGGAGGGGGAGACGAGGACGAGGACGAGGAGTAGGGGGAGGAGGAGCAATAGGTGGAGGGCGTCGTCGTCATTCGAGTGCTTATTCTATTAAATTTGGCTATGCTTCAAAGGGTTTCTTGATGATTATTATTCAACTTCTTGTAGCTTGGATTTTGACCTAGTTAAGATCATGCATGCATGCAATCAAAGGCGGAATTGGATTTAACGAATTACTTTATGAATTTTAAATTTTAAGATATCGATATGAATATATCAGATGTTAGTAACTAGCTAGGTTCTCATTCTATATATGTTTAATATATTATTTATGTAATATTGTAAAAGTACAAATGCATGATTTGGATTTATGAATCTATTAGTGTATGTTGAACGTTATATATGTAATCTTCTAGATGTAATGAACTTTAATTTTTAATGTTCAGCACTTCTCTATTATAACCCAATTTCACCATTCTAATTCTATAATAAAAAAGCCTAAAGTTATACAAATCAAAGAATACTTCGAAAATATGAAGAAAACAACAATTAATGATAGACAAATTATGTAGCTAAACAATAAATTTAGGGAAAATTTTAGGAATAGTAAAGATAATAGACAGATATAATAAGATTTTATGGATATAGTTTCGATAATTGCGTTTTATAATTTCGATAATGATGCTTTATAGTTTTGATAATTGCTCTTTATTTTCACTTTGTTAAAAAAAATGAAAACTTACAAAACAAAAAATATGTATTCTTTTAATTTAGATTTTACTAAATAAGTCAATGTTTTTTAATTATATTTTTAGATTGAATATTTAACTTTTTAGTTCAAACTAATTAATTTAATTTTTTTTATATATATTTAATTTAGAAAATAAATGATAACCTAAACTACCCATTACCCCCCTAAATCTCTACCCACTTCAACACCTTAACCACACATTCCCATTATCCCACTAACACCTTCACGCCCACAAAAATAAATAAAAAATATTCCATTCCTAAGCCGATTTTTCTTTATTTTCATCAACATCATATTAACTGAATATTTCATCACTATTTTGATGTTCACGTAAAAAATTATATAATACAACGCAATAATCACTATAAAAGGTATTTTTGTAAAAAATAAAAATTTGGAGGGCACATATATACCTTTAAAATACACTATTAAATAGTGCAGAGAGTAAAATGGAAAAAATTAATAAATGACATATTTAAAATTACTTATTATTAGTTATAACAGGAGTTTCTAAGTTTCAATATGTAACAATAGAATTCTATCCACAATTAACAACTATTAAAATATGAATATAATATTAATCAGAAAAAAATAAAAAAATAAAAAAATAAAAATTAATATATAATCACATAATATCGTGTTTTCCATAAATAGAGATTTTGTGTAAAATAATGAATCCCTTAATTATCTCTCTGTCAGTTATTTGATTGTTATCACAAAATTTGAATTCTCTCTATATTTCTTCATTTTATTTATATGTTTTTTTGGAAGTTTTATTTTTTATTGTTAAGTTAATTATGAAAAATAATTGCGTCCGCTCAATATTGATTCATCAAGGGAGGTAGATGGGATGTTACAGGTTTGTTTTTAATGTATTTTTTTGTTTTTCTTTTTATGTTTTTTTATTATAAAAAAATCTAAATTGTTCTAAATTTAGATTATTGGTGAGTATATATCGTTATAAATTATGATGTTATACTATTTGTGGAGTTGTAGGTATATATCGGTATGTTTTATGGTTTATAATGAACTATGAAAAAGATTTAGTCAAAAAGTATTATATTGATATATTTTTCCGTAGCTTTTACTTTATATTTAATGTGGTATGATTATTGAATTAAACTATGTGCTCAAAATTAACTGTTTTTAAGGTATAAATAATGTTGGTATAAAATATGATTTTTAAAATATTTTTGTGCATGTATATATTGATATAAATAATGGTGATATATTATTTATGAATTTGTAAGTGTATATTGGTATGTTTTATGGTTTGAAATGAACTATATAAAATACAACTTATTCAAAAGTAGTATTATATTGATATATGTTTTGGTAGTTTTTAATGTTGTATGATTATTGAATTAAATTATGTGGTCTAGTTTAAATTACTTTTGGATATAATTATTATATAAACGTGGTATGAAATTGAGAGTCCGGAGCCTAAAGGGTACAAAATATTAACAAAAATTCCAAAACGGTATATAAAATTTTATATCAACCAAAACGGCAAAATCGTTGCATCAGCAACGATTTACTCCACAGGAAAAAGCAAAATCGCTGCCTGTGCAGCGATTTTATAAAATGTTTTTTTTAAAAAAAAAAATAAAAAAATTTAAAAAAAAAAATGTTAAATCGCTGCCAAGGCAGCGAATTTATAAAAAAAAAAAAAAAATTCTTAAAATCGCTGCCTAGGCAGCGATTTAACATTTTTTTTTAAAAAAAAAATTTATTTAAATTTTGTTTAAATTATTATTATTTTTTAATTTTATTTTTTATTTTTTGCTTCTTTTTTTAAACAAAAGTTTAAATAAAAAAATAATTATTTTTTTAAATTAAATCTTTGCCAAGGCAGCGATTTTTAATTAAATTTTTTAAATCAAATCGTAAAAAAAAATTGATTTTAAATAGTTGCCTTGGCAGCGATTTGATTTTTTTTAAAAAAAATTAATTAATTAAAGGCAGCTATTTTATTTTAAAAAGAAAAAAAATTGTTTTAAACTTTTTTTAAAAAAAAGAAGCAAAAAAAAAAACAAATTTAAACAAGTCGCTGCCTCAGCAGCGACATTTAAAAAAATTTATAAAAAAGGTTTTTTTAAATGTCGCTGCTGAGGCAGCGACTTGTTTAATGTTTTGTTTTTTTTTTGCTTCTTTTTTTTTTAAAAAAAGTTTAAAACAACAATTTTTTTTAAAAAATAAAATAGCTGCCTTTAATTAATTTATTTTTTTAAAAAAAAAACAAATTGCTGCCAAGCCAACGATTTAAAATCAATTTTTTTTTCCGATTTGATTTAAAAAATTTAAATAAAATCGCTGCCTTGGCAAAGATTTAATTTAAAAAAATAATTATTTTTTTATTTAAACTTTTTGTTTAAAAAAAAGAAGCAAAAAATAAAAAATCAAATTTAAAAATAATAATAATTTAAACAAAATTTAAATAATTTTTTTTTTATATAAAAAAAATGTTAAATCGCTGCCTAGGCAGCGATTTTAAGATTATTTTTTTTTTTTTATAAAATCGCTGCCAAGTCAGCGATTTAACATTTTTTTTAAAAAAATTTTTTTTTTTTTGGTAAATCGCTGCCAAGGCAGCGATTTTAATAAAAATTTTTTTATATAAATCGCTGCCTAGGCAGCGATTTTAAAAAAAATTTTTTTATATAAATCGCTGCCTAGGCAGCGATTTTAAAAAAAAAAAAATTTGCAAAATCGCTGCACAGGCAGCGATTTTGCTTTTTCCGGTGGAGTAAATCGCTGCTGATGCAGCGATTTTGCCGTTTTGGTTAATATAAAATTTTATATACGATTTTGGAATTTTTATTAATATTTTGTACCCTTTAGGCTCCGGACTCATGAAATTGATATATGATATGATTTTCAAACTCGTGAGTATATATCGAATATAAAGCTCACTATCAACAACTAAAAAGAGAATTCATGAAAAGTTTTCATTACACTGTTAAAAATAAAATTGTCAAAATTCAATTTTATTACCATATGCAAACTATCAAAAATCAGTTGACTATCAATAATTAAAAGAGAATTCATTATAAGTTTTCATATTTACTAGATAATAATCAATTCCTTAAGATTAGGCACGATTTATCTGATCATTTAAAATAATTAACATTTATTTTATAAATTATTTAATAATAATTAAATCATATATGTTATCAGTTGTAATAATTGTGTTATATTACTAATTATTAATTAATAGGTTTATAGGATGTAATATAGTATCTTAAACATATATGGGGATTAATTTTTCCTTCCAAAATTTGGTATTGTTACGATAATTTCGGTCAAAGTTAGGATATAGTTTAGACATTTTTCCCTTATACAAACATACTCGTGAATTATACAAATCAGGTCACCTATAGAATTTAAACTATAGCTACAACCCATAAATATGTAAACTATAACCTAATTAAGTTTATTATAATGACTATTTGCGAAATTTCCTCTCAATTTTTTTTTATATTGAGTAATGAATGTTAATATGGCCACGAACGATCCAAATGAATGTTAATAGGGCAAATTTTATATATAGCAAATATAAAATTCTTAATTTTGGGCTATGGTAAACTTTTCAAAATTGCGTTCCGTAGCAAAATTTAAGTTTGTTACGGATGTCTTTTTTTTTTGTATAACCTTAAATGCCATATATACATTTCATACACATATACTAAATAGGTATATTTATAAGTGTATGAAACTGTTGTATGTTTATTCGAATATGTCAGTTATATGCATATACCTATTTAGAATTTTTTGGTAAATTGTACAATTGTATAGGACTGTTGTATGTTTATACGAATTTGTCAGTTATATACATATACATATTTAGTGTTTTGGGATGAATTGTATAGATCTTTAATTTTGTGTATATAAAGGCTTTTGATATAATTTGAAAATGTGTATAAGTAAAAAACTGAAGTTGCTAGAATTTGTATAAATATATGTTCTGTTTGTTGTTGAAATTTTTAAGCTTACAAATGTATATGTACATAATTTAATTTTTTATACAGAACTTCTGAAAATGGCTTCATTGGCTATTTTGGTTATGCATTCTGGTAGATAGGACAATGACAATTGTTACGTCGATTATACAATTGAGGGAGTGATTTTTAAAGAAAGTTCATCATATAATGAGTTGTATAATGTCATTGCAAAGCAACCAGGGATTGATATGAATGTGATTAAACTCAAAATTGAGTATAAAATTGAAGAAAACAACACACCCATGTTGATTTACAAAAATCTGAATGAACTCTAAAGTGGAGTGAAAAGGTAATTTGACAAAATTAGATGAGTTTTTGACAGTACTGTACCTGCAAGTTTTGAAATACTTTTGAAAACCGCAAGGACGTGCTAAAAAAGTTTTAAATTGAATTTGTGAAGAATATTAAGGAGAAATTGAAGGATATGAGAAGAGATTGTATAATATGAAGGGGAAAGAGAAAAAGGACAGTTTTAATTTTGGGGAGATATTTTATACAATTATGTGAGCCCTAATGTAGCAAATTGACTGAGAGTTTGCTTATTAAAGGAAATAAATAAAAAATAAATTCTCTATTTAATTACCTTTGTTAGTTTGTCATTCTCTACAATTATCCCATTTTAATATGTCTTCAAACTGTTATAGGCAAACTCATAAGCCCAATAGTATCATCTAAAAGTTAGTGTTTATGTTAAAGGCCCATACATCTAAGATACTATGATATACAAACTTGGGCAAGTTGTACATTTGGCTAGTCGGTAAAAATAATTACATTCGCTAGTCAAATATATAAAAGAGTTATGAAAATTTCTTTAAAAATTGATCCACCTCTAAGAGCATTTTATATGATGTACTGATTTACAATGCTATAATTTTTTATTGTATATCATCTTAATTTAATCCAAAAAAGGGTTAACATATTGTCTTTTTACTATTTGTTGAGGCATACTTTTTTCCTTCGTTTAAAATAATTATTTTATAACCTAGTTATGTCAAAATATTCGATCGAGTGAATAATTCATTTTTTAAAAATAAGAATAGAACTATAATTTGGAAGTCTCAAGACCTAGATGGTGCATGTACTTATTGGTGGACCTCCAAGATTCTTTCAATGACTAACGTTCGAAGAAATACCTATTAACTCAATTTATTTTATGTATAAACCCACCCTTTTTTACAACCTAAGTGCAAATGACAACAACAAAACACAAAAAATAAATAGTGTACGATGTTCCTAATTAAATATTGTTGAGAGTTTGAGACGATGTACATGTATCAAATAAAATCATATACCTGCCTCTCTTCTATCCATCAACTTTTTAGCAGATTGAATTTAATTTAACATATTTACATTGTTGAAATACGAGAAAAATACAATAAATCAAATAAAAAAATTCAAATGAAGCAATAAATTATAATATCATGCACAAAATAAGAAATTACATAATTATTAAATAATACGATTAACATTAAGGAAAGGAGGATCGAAGGCTACCAAACTTCCTACTTCTTCTTCATAAAGTGCGACAATCACGAATACATATAAACCTTTTATCATAATCATCGATCTTAATCTAGGGTCATGTCTCCGATATAAATTGAAGTTATGTCAAGTTTTATTTAATCATCCTCTCCCCTCTCTTTCTCAATTTTTTTTCAATCTAGAGCTACCTTTACTATTTGATTTTAACTTTTGTTATAACCAACCTCTAACGCATCCTAACTGACACATCTGCACATTTCCTCTTCACATGTTTGAAACACCTCAACCCCTTTTCCCTCGTTTTATAAAAAAGAATGATAGTTTTTTTTAAAAAAAATTTATAAATAATTTAATTTTAATGAATATTAATTAAGTGGTGCTGGAAATTCTGGCAAAATATAATTGTACAAAAAGGACCACATCTAGTTTTGATGAAGACATTTATAAAGTGATATTGACAAGGTAATTATAAAAGCCTAACATATCCACGCAGTCTTTAAGAATATGTACAAACACAGTTGAGGAAATTCATGGATAATAACAAATCAAAACCAGCCATATTTAATTATTGCAATATCGACAGTTTTGTGACATTTACCAGAAATTTCAAACCTAATTAATTTCTCTTTCATTTGCCTACTAATAGGTTTATGGAGTTTTGGTACTATATGTTTTGAACTTTTATTTATTCGAACTTAATAATGGATGCATGTGTTTGATAGGAAGAAAAATATTTTTGATGAATTTATTAATCTAGAGTTTAGTAATAGTGATGAAAGTCGGGATATTAGTACTTGTTGCATTTTCATTAGTAACATTTTTCCTTTTTGGTGTTTGTGTCACGAAATATGTATGAATTTAAGATAGTTAAGTGCTTTTCATTTGAAGTCCATTGAGTTTTTAAGAAATTAGTCGATGGACTCCATTGACTCCTAAAGTTGGTTAGGCTGAGCCTCACATGCCTGGTGACAATACTTGTTGCATTTTCATCAATAATGTTTTCTTTTCAGTATGTCACGTAATGGAAATTCAAGGTTATAAGCGATTTTTATATGTGTTAATCAATTGACCGACTTCATTGGTATTACCCAAGCCTGACCAAGTCAAACCACACAAGCTTGATAATAAGTACTCCTTGCATTTTCATTAATGACGATGTCTTACTTTTTTGCATTTTGATATCATGAATAAAATCTCAAGCTTTTAAGTGTTTTTCATGTGTATCAACTAGTCCACGGACTCCTTTGGCTTCCAAACTTGGCTAGCCTGAGCCTCATAGTCTTGGTGACCGTTACTTGTTGCATTTTTATTAATATTGCCTCTTTTTTTAGAGTTTCGATATCACCAAATACGAAATCAAGATTATAAGTGTTGTTATATGTGTTAGTACCCTGGTTTTTAAAAAAATTAGTGGGCTGACTCCATTGGCCCCAAACTTGGTCAAGGCCAGCTTCATAGGCTTCATGATACATATTCATTGCATTTTCATTAATAACGTCTCACTTTTTGGTATTTCAATATCATAAAATAAGAATTCAATATTTTAAGCATATTTCGTATGTGCTAGTTTACTTATTTTTCAAAAATTAGTCGTCGACTCTATGACTCCTAAATTTGGATGGATCAAGCCTCACATACATGGTGATCAATATTCATTGCATTTTTTAAAAAATTAATGACCTCTTTTTTCAACATTTTAGTATCATAAAGATTTTACATTTTTTCTTGTGTGTTAGTTTTACTTTTTTTTTGTGTTTTGATTTCACAAAATAAAAATTCAAAATTTTAAGCGATATTACGATTCGTTAATTCATTAATTTTCTAATAGTCGATTAATTCTATTGGTCCCTAAACTTGGCCAGATTGGGCCTCACAAGTGTGGTGACCAGTTTATTAATAGCATCTCTTTCTTCAATATTTCATTATCATGAAATAATAATTTAAGATTTTAAATATTTTTTTTTCCTGTTAATCCTCAAAATTTTGTAGAAAAGGGCATATATGTCATTTTACAAACTATATGTTGAAGGCCAAGCCAAATTGATGTCAATGGCCATGGCAGACAGCAAAGAGACTGACTTGGATTTTGGAGTTTGGACCCATTTTTACAAAAGAATATTAATGCAAATATCGAATCACACGCTCACACACATACACACATAAAATTGCACATAAACCAATATTTTCTTTTGTTTTTTTTTCCCTATTTAAAAAATAAATTATTATAGTAGAACGATGAGTTAGTTGAACAGATAATCTTCGAAATAAAGGTCATAGATTCAAAATTATCTATTACTCCTAATACTTTTCTGTCCAACAATAGTTATCCATTATAATTTGACACATCCCTTGAGAAATAATTACTAATAGGGATAATATTATTATATTATCCTTTGATTTTATAAATTTAATGCTTCGAAAAATATGTTAGATAACAAATAGTTGATAATAAGTGTAGACACAAAGAATAAATTCTATCTTGATTTTCTAAATCAAACAAATATTGTTATACTACTACTTTTAGTACAGTGTAAAACTATTATTGAACTAAGCATGTGTAATTTACTTATTTTAGTATGACGTACATACGATGACATTGAAATGAGATTTATCTTGTACACAATTGAAATGTAAGAATTCCCTCATAGACAACAAAAAGAAAATTAAATAATTCTCCTCTTCAAAAAAATAAAATAATACAAAACCTTAAATTTATCGATAAATTTTGATTTAAAAATTTAAATTATGATATGTTTCAATGAGTTGGAGTTTGTTTTCGAGATACAGATTTAACCAAATTCAATAACTTTGATCAAAATATTATATTTACATTAAAAATATATATTTAATATAAATAAGTTATTAATTTAAAATCTACTAACTTAAAAAAATTAAAATTTCGAAGCATCAAACTTTTAATTTTGACTTCGCCTACGTTAACATATACTTTGGCTCACATTTTAGAATTTCTTTTGTGCTTATTCACAAATGTTCATTATTATAAGTTAATCATACAATAATTATACATAACCCAACTTTTTTTTTTCTAATTTGCTAATAAAAATTACTCTAAATAAAGTCCCTTCATTAAAAAAGGAAAAAAAAAGGTAGTTTTTGCTTTAGCATTTGTTGACCCCTCTTCTTCCTCATTTGCCTGATAGTCCAAAGCATCTCTCATTTTCTCTCTCTCTCTCTCTTCTTTCTCACTCTAAGCTGCTGCTAACTGTACTAATCTGGAGGAGTATACAAAGAGCTATTGTTTCTGTACTCTTTTTTTTCTTACAGGTAAAGCTAAATCTTCAATTTGGGTTTACAAGGGTAATTCAGGTACCTATTTTTCTCTGGTGATTTACATGGGGTTGCTTCAAGATTCAGTTTTGGCATCTGGGTTGTTGTTTTCATTAAGGATCTGATATGGGTTTTGCTTAAAAATGTAATCTTGATCAAGATCTGATTTTTAATTAATTCACTGTATTTGTGTCTGGTTAAGTTATGGGTTGCTGTCTAAGTCTTGATTTACTTTTTATGTGTGGGTTTCTTGTTAAACATATATATATTTTTCCTTTTTTTTCCTGCTTTTTTGATGGATATGAAATCCATGTATGGTGTTGTATAAGCTTTTAAAATAATGTAATCTGTGTTTTAAATGGTAAGTTATGGTTGTTCACTTATTTGATATCTGTTTTTAGCTATCAGTTTTTTCAGTCTTAAGTAGAGTATATAAGGTTCTACATGCAAATTTGCTTGAGGCTTATAGAGAATTAGATCTTGTACATAGTCCCAGGGTTTAAGTTTTTGATTTGTTTTGCAGCAGGGATGATTAAATACTAAGGGGTTGTTGGAAGTGTTTTAAGAATAGTACTGAATAGGGTGTATTAGTAATGATGAGATCAGTAATGGTGAGATTAGTTACACTAGGATTATTTCTTATCCGCTGGTTGGTTTTGTGTATTAAGTGCAGTTCTGTCTTCAACCATGCTTATTCATGTAGTAGTAGCCCTTGTATTAGTAATATTATGGTTTGCTATGTATTAGTTATACACCACAGGACTGAATCCTAAGGAACAATAGATACCATGACTAATACATGACATCCTACCAAATGAACCCTAAGCAGCACTTTAGTTGATTCCCTTGTGTTCACTGTCCAAAACACTGTAATTCAAGTGAAATGGTTAAATGGAATAGTGAGGATTCAACTAGTCGACCCTGACTTGTTTGGGGCTGAGACGTGGTGGTTGTTATTATTGTTGGTCCAGTAAAATGCTACTTCCTCCTTTTTGATATATACACCTGTTTTTTCTGGTGACAACTTGACAGAAACACATTGAATCATCTCCAAGAAGAGATTATCTGAACAAATGCTTAGACCTAGTAATTTTCCTTTTAATGGGTAATTTTTTTGTCTTGTTGGCAGATTGTCGAGGTACATCTGTAATCTAGTAGCAAGATCATGGCAATTGGAATGGCTGACGGAAAAACGTGCTGTCCTTTGTAACTTATTCATCTGTATCATTGTGTCACTGATGGCTTCGAATTGTTGTGCTAGAGCTCCCCTTAACCTAACAAAAACCTTTGGGAGCTCGACAGACAGCAGAGACAAATGACTCTAGCTCTTTTCTTACACAGGTGTCAAAAATGAATGAACTCAGCCTTGCTCTTTCTGGTAAATTGCCAGAATCTGGCAAAATTACAACACATGATGTGGACGGGGTTCGGAATGATAAGAAGTATCAGAGGGGGTCTAATGATCCGTCAATTGATAAATCTAAAAATTCTCCCACTGTTGTTCAGAATGTGTCGACACCTGGGAATCATGAAGTTAATGGAACCAGAAGCTCACTTGAGTCTTATACAGATCAAGAAAAGAAAACATCTAACCAAACTAGTGGCAAGAACAGTTCAGTTTCTGCAAAGTCAGCGATGGTGCTAGTAGTCTAGCCAAAAATAGTGGAAGTGGCAAGACAAGTGATCATGCTGATCTTGTTGAGAGTGGAAAGAGCAGCATGTGTAGAGGAAGCACCAGTACTGATGTGAGTGATGAAAGCACCTTTAGCAGTTTTAGCAGCAGTGTAAAACAAACCCCACAAAACAAATGACGTGAGATGGGAAGCTATCCAAGCTGTCCGAATCTAAAGATGGTAGCTTAGGTTTGAGCCATTTCAGACTGCTGAAAAGACTGGGTTGTGGAGATATTGGAAGTTTACTTGGCTGAACTGAGTGGAACCAAGTGTTACTTTGCTATGAAAGTCATGGATAAAGCATCTTTAGCCAGCCGCAAGAAGCTTCTTCGTGCTCAGACAGAGAGAGAAATTTTATCATCCCTTGATCATCCTTTTCTTCCTCTCTCTACAGCCACTTTGAGACTGATAAGTTTTCATGTTTGGTCATGGAATTCATTCCTGGAGGGGATCTGCATACTCTTAGGCAGAGACAGCCAGGGAAACATTTTTCTGAACAAGCAGTGAAGTATAACTTCTTTCAGTTTTGTCTTCGAATATGATTTCCTATTGATACTTTCTGAGATCCACGTTATTTTACTGCTTTCTACAAGATCTTTGTTTTTGTAATTTCAATAGAAGATCCACAATTGAAAGGCTGTTGCAACAAAACAGTCTAGCTGTTCTTCTTACTTGGAAGTGCTTATTTATGTTATCAAATGCACTTGAACCTTTTGCTGCTGGATGAGTGATGTCGCACTAGGCCTTTAAAATTGTTCGAAGCCTATTACATGTTCTAGAGCATCCTTCACTTTGAGAATATCTTGGTTCTGAATTTGCATTTGTCGAGTAATAAGGTCCATCGTCTGTGATGTCAGTTATTTTTGCGTTTAGACTATTTATCTTTTTGTTTCTCCACCAAGTTACCAAAATTCCTCTCCTTTTCCCTTTATGGAGTTCGGTGGATTCTTGCTCCTTTTCTTGGACTTTTTCTGTGTCACAGAAGTTTTTTCTTTGTGAAATCAATTTCATTATAACTTTCATCTTTATTGCTGCTTAGTATTAGCTGACTTTGGTTGAGCAGAATTCATGGTTTTAGCTGTCTGGCATAACAGTATTTGGATCTAATAAACAGTTGCTTAATGCTGAATTGAGTAAGTAGGACTTGCATTTTGTTTTTGAATATATTAGGAGCGTATTAATATGTCCCCATATTCCGGTTTTCATATCTAAGGTTTCATTTAGGGATTAGAAATGATTTATTAATGTTCCCTTCAGCAAACAATTGTCCCATGGTCCAACTAGAATTATAGTTATGCAACAAAATATGGTCTACTGTATTTCCTTTTCATCTTGTTTTATTAGATGCGATACTTGGGATGAGGGTCCTTCGGAAATAGCCTCTCTACCTTAATAAGGTAGGGGTAAGGCCGTGTACGCAATACCCTCCGCAGGCCCCACTTGTGGACTACTCTAGGTATGTTGTTGTTGAAGCATTTTATTACGATCTATTACTGACGGTTAACTTCCTCTCTTTTCAGATTTTATGTTGCTGAGGTCCTTCTAGCTCTAGAGTATCTCCATATGCTTGGGATTATCTACCGCGACCTCAAGCCTGAGAATGTCTTGTTAGAGAAGATGGACATATAATGCTTTCAGACTTGACCTGTCGCTTTGTTGTCTTTTAGCCCAACGCTTGTCAAGACATCTTCCCTGGAGTTGGAGCACCTCTCAGAAGAACTCTGGATACTGTGTCCAGCCCGCGTGCATTGAGCCTTCCTGCATTCAACCATCATGTGTCGTTCCTACAACATGCTTCTCTCGCCGCATCTTTTCCAGCAAGTCCAAGAAGGACCGGAAACCCAAAAATGACGTAGGTAACCAAGTTAGGCCATTACCAGAGCTCATGCAGAACCTACTAGTGCTCGCTCTATGTCATTTGTGGGAACTCATGAATACTTGGCACCAGAGATTATCAAAGGTGAAGGTCATGGAAGTGCAGTAGATTGGTG
>CM040621.1:7339957-7485327 GCA_022817965.1 Solanum lycopersicoides | reverse complement strand
ACACACAATGATCCTCACCTGAGTGTCCAGTCATTCACGTCAGCCAGTCCCAATACAAGAATATGGTTCTTTGTTAGATATTTAAGTTTGTTAAATCATCAAAACTTAATATCAGCTCCGAACTAACAGTGGCTTCACTTAGAGAATAGTCTTTTGTCGTCGAGGGACTTTTTAAACTAAATGTATGAAAGAATGTTGTTTCCTAATAATTTCTAAAAATCGAAAAACATATTTTCACGTATGTACTTCAAGCAAAACCGAAAGACAAGTTATTCATATATGGCATCTTTGTTAACTGCTAAATTGATCCTTTAAATGGCATTGTTGGTGGTTGTGGATAGGTATGGTTGCTGCAATATAGCGGAACAACCCAAAAAGAGCCTATTACAGTTGGAAAGCCATCAACCACCGGTTTAGGGGTTAATTATACCTCACTCACGCGCCTCTTAAACTTGAGACCGTACTTGCTCTGAAAATAGGTTAAAAAATGTATTTATCATGGTTAAAAATAGTTTCGTGGGGTAATAGATCCCCGCAAACTTAAGGTGTCTACCTAAAAAAAGGGTATAAGTTCCATGAGATAATTATGTATTTTCTCTTTATAATGATCTTAAGGTATTCAAACACCGCAATTAATTTGTATTTATTATGCTCCATGATATCAGCTATTGATATGACACATGAATTTTAAAATACTTGCATAATAATTTTACAAGTTAGAGTGTTCAACTACCATGATAAAAGAAACAAATAAAAGACATAAATACTTACATAATAATTTTACTAGTTAAGTTTGATTCTAAAAATAAAATTCATAAAAAATAAATTCACTTTTCATTAAGTTGTATTAATTTAATAGGATATTGACTTAAAAATTTATTTTTATAGGTCATTGGGAAACTTGTAAGAAATTGTATTATTCTTTATTAAACCATTTGGATTTACTATCTTGAATATTTTAGTAGCTTTATAGAAATTATCTTAATATATACTTTTATAACATGTAAAAAAGATAAAATTATATACATATGCAATTCACCCCACTGGACATTAGTTTAAAAAAAATCCACCTCAAAATCTACCCTGCATTCACCCACGCCGCCCCGCATTCGCCCTGTCCATTGTCATCCCTAGTAAAACGTGTTGAAGTGTGCCGACTTAGTAAAATATGTTAAAATGACATCGTTAAAATCTCATTTGATGTGTTTAAAATAAATAAATTTTAGTTGAGATGTTTAAATGGAAGTTGATGTTAATTTTATGCGATCATCGATAAATTCTGCAAATATATATATATTAGTCAATTCTCAACTACACACCAATACTTCACGAAGGTCCTATTATCCCCCTGAACCTTTTATTTTCGATATTTTTTAACCATTAAACGCTGACATGTCCATTAAGGTGAATACACCTCCTTTAGGCGCGTAAGAATGTATCTAAAACGCATTTTCTGTATTTTGGAATCAACGTGTAATTCCAAATCAGCCTAAAATAAGTCTTCCAATTACAACTTGCATTTCTAAGCCCCTTTTCTCCCATAAATCTTTCATCTTCTTCCTTTAAAAGCTTGAAGCTTGGGAACAATTTCAAAGCTTCAATTGTAACTTCTATTTCAAATCTTGAACCTTTAAGATTTCTAATCTTCTCTAATTTTTTTCGCTATTAGATTCAAGGTTCAAATTTATTTTCCTCACTAATAAATATAAATTGCAAGGTCAACTAGATCTAGTTATGGAGCTTAAAATTTCTTCTCCATATCAATGTCCAAAAATAAGTTATTTCTCTCTTCAATTCATAAATATAAAACCACAACGCATGTACACTCATTCTTTTCACCTTCCTCCATCAAGGAGAATCATGAAACATTTTTCTCCTTCACCATTACAGTTGACCTTCAAGATTTAGAAAATATCAATTTTCAAGATCTAATATTTCATTCAAAAATTGATTTTATTTATTTTTAAAAAATTACATCACATGATACACAAGATTGTTAAAATTATCGGTTGACAGAACAAGTAATCTTGAAGAAGAAAAAGAAGAACGGTTGATACTCAATTCAAGAGTAAACATGTGGTTATGTTTGAAATTGAGAATTTTAACCTAATTAAAAAAATAAGTTAAAAGAAGTGGGGTCTATTGTATATGTATTTGAAATAAATAAGAAAATAAAATTAAACAAAATGGGCCCACCTAGCGCGTGTATTCAAACATATATGTATATCTGGGTATGGCACAAATTGAGCGTTTAAGGGTTATAAATATCAGAAAAAAAAGGTTCGGGGGGTAATAGGACTCTCGTAAAGTTTAGGTGTGTAATTGAGAATTGACTAATAGGTTGAGGGGTCATTTGACCATTTTCTCTCTCTCTCTCTCTCTCTCTCTATCTATATATACACACACACACACACACACACACACACACACACACACACACATATATATATATATATATATATATATATATATATATATATATATATATATATATATACAAAAAATAAAAAAATCTAAACAAACACATGAAATCTTGTTCTCATAGACGATAATTCAGACTAACCATATCAATATATTATTAATGAAAATCATATCAGAATACATGCTTGTAGCACTATTGAAATAAATTTATTTAAAAATAACACCTTATTAATATAGATTTAGACTTACTAGATTCTTCCCTTATATCTGATAATTTAGGGTGAATCATTTGCAATTTGAACTTTTCAAATTTCACACTCCAAAAGATTTATCTCTCATTGAGGATGAAGCTTCAATTTCTAATTGATTCAAACGATGGTGTAAATTATGACTAGTTTCATTTAACCAAGTTTCAAATATGAACACTTCATCTGCATCGAGTTGCTCAGTCGACTCCCACCAACCTTTTTGTCTTGTTTCTGTCATTTGGTCATAAGAGTTTTTCTTAGCAATTGCAATGTCTTCTATGACATCAAGTTCTTCAAGCCTATTTTTGAGTTGATTCACTTCATTTCTAGCATCATTCGCTTGTTGATTTGTGCTTTCACCTAACTGCATATTAGGATTCTGAAAACGAGAAATAACAACATCAATTGTAGGGTGAAAAAATGAATGAGGCTTACCAGTAGGGGAAATCATCATTATTCCAATGTCAACATTGCATTCTGTAACAAGTTTGCTAGCTTTTCTATACAAACCCTCACGACGCTTAGTAAATGTAGCAAACATGGCATCCTTGTTTTCAATTTTTTCCATTGATATCTTTTGACGCCCTTTAGTCTTTTTTCTCTCCATGCCTAAGTGAAACGTTTTTCAACAAATGATACTTATGAAAAAATGACATCGCACTTATTTATATACATCAATTTTCTTATTAAATGACATATAATTAATTTTTAGTCAAATAACACAAATAAAAAAAATATTTTTCTTCATAGAGAAAATTAGAAAATTAATTCAATATTATATTGTAAATATACTTTGTATATTCACCACATTATTAAAATATAATTTTTAATCAAATATTTTAAAGTTAAAGAAGAAAATATGAATATGATTTTAAAAAGACAAAATATACTCCATTTTTTTTAAAAAAACTTTTTTTTTTTGATAAACGAAACAATATAGTAACAAAAATAAATCTGAAAGTAATATATAAAAGGAAATATCTTAATATTTTTGTATAAATTAATTAAATTCATAGACAAATAAAAAATAATTAATTATAATTAGAAATAACATAAATTATGAATTAAAGTAATTTCAAATATAAAGTATATTTAAATTATTCATATGCATTACATTAAATAGACATTGACTTGAATAAGATTCAAATATTTAACTTTAATGAGAAATAAATTAATGATGCAATAATATAAAAGGAAATTATTTAATGAGATATCATGTTGAAGTTAAAAAAAAATATGAATACAATTAGCTGTATAATAAATTACATATCAAAATTATTTAGTTTTTTAGTAAGAAGAAAAATCAAAATTCTAATTTATTTTTATTTTAGCAAAAACAAATCTAAAGCTTAACCATAATAGGAAAATATATTAATGTTCTCACATGCAGTGCTACAAAATTAAAATTTTAAGTAAAATCAAATATAAAAGGAAATCATTTAATGAGATATCTTGTTGAAGTTAACAAATATGAATACAATTAGCTGTAAAATAAATTACATATAATTTTTTTTTAGTTTTTTTTACAAGAAGTAAAATCAAAATCCTAATTTACTTTAGCAAAAACAAATCTAAAACCTAGTCATAATAGGAAAATATATTAATGTTCTTACATAAATTGCATTCCTACAAAATTTAAATTTTAAGTAAAATCAAATCATTCATATGCAAGTAAATAATCATTAATTTAACTAGCATTAAAAAATCTTATCTTAATGGGAGATAACTTATTGATGCAATAATATAAAAGGAAATTATATAATGAAATATCATGTTGAAGTTAACAAATATAAATACAAGTAGCTATAAAATAAATTATGTACCAAATTTTATTTTTATTTTTATTTTTTATAAAATGGAAAATCAAAATCCTAATTTACTTTAGTAAAAACAAAGCTAAAGCTTAATCATTATAGGAAAATATGTTAATGTTCTAGCATAAATTGTAGTGATACAAAATTTAAATTTTTAAGTGAAATCAAATCATTCATATGCACAATATATGGCAATTGACTTAAGTAGGATTCAAAAATCTAATCTAGAAGAATATAAATTTTTTTTACATATTAATATTAATCAAATATGAAACTTTTTGTTGATGAAACATGTTAAATGTGCTTGTCAACAAAATTATGAATATATAATTAGAAGGGAATAAATAAAAATAAATTTTTAATTTTAACTTTATGAACTTATTATTTATAAGAGTATTAAACTTATACATCTTTTTGAAGTGGTGAATTATTGCCTGCGATTGTTGTAATTTTAGTTATTTTAATTTTGAGGTAAATCTTTACATAAATAAATAAGGTTGTGGTCTTTTAGCATATATCATCTAGCCTAGTGAGTGTATTGATTAGTATGAGTATTGCAATTAGTATTACGGAGAGGGATTTAAAATACTCCTTTTAAGTATTTGAAATTTGAATTGATACAAATTATCCTCAATCCACCTTTTGATCTTAACATACCCTGTCGTCTATTTTTTGGCTCAAAAATATCCTTGATGTTAATCCTTTGGCTCATATATTTGCCCTTAATTTTATTAGCTTTAATTTCTTAAAGTAAAACTATTAAATATTTATCTATTTTAAGTTTCTTAATGTGATTGGTCATAATTTAAACTTTTCTGAAATACATAATAAAAATCATTTTTTTAAAAAAAATACTCATAAAATCACATATGATTCATATTTTGACCTGATACACTTGAAAATAATATTGAAAAAACTTCATGATATCTTCCTATTGGCCTATTGTTAATCAACCTCCAACTTATTATAACGGAATCCAAGTTATAAATGAGGATCCAACTAAAATTCATACTCGCCCCGACTGATTAATTTCCATCTAAAAATATTATTATTTTTATTAATATAAAATTTTCTATCATTATTAAAATGTCTTGTTCATTTTCTCTTTGATTCTCTCTTTTTTAGATCTCTTATTCTTAATTAAGGTATCCGGGACTCAAATTTGAATTGAACTCACATGTTTATATATTCTTTTGATTTGTATTATTTCTGTGGTGGTATGAGACTGGGGATAAGAGAAACAATTATTTTATTTTTTTTATTTTAAAATTTGGGTACACACACAAAAAAAAATGTGATATTCGTATATATTTGCTTAATCAAGTCATTTTTCTATTGAACTAATTATTTCTATATGAATGCATCATCATTTTTCTCCTTTTTTTCTATGTTTGTCATAAATTGAAAAAAATAAAATTTAAAATGGTGAAAAAAATGAAAGAGATAAAAAGTGGGGTGGGTGTGGGTGTAGAGAGTAGATGCGTAGCCTCTTTTTTTAATTTTGATTTACTATGAAATTCAAATAAAGTCAATCATGTGAGTTTATATATTAAGTAATTTCAAATTATTTTAACGGAAAAGGGCCTAAAAATGCCCTTAAACAATGAGATTAGGTACAATATTGCCTTCTATCCACCTTATGAGTATGATATGCTAGACATAAGGATATTTTCAGCCAAAAGATGGACGACAGGAGTATTTTTAGACCAAAAAATGAATAAGAATAATTTTGTACCAATTCGTATACCTACACCTTAAAACCACGAATAAGTTGGAGATGAGGGTGATGAGTTGGGATCCCTTCGATTCTATTCGCAGATCAGGAACATTCCTAATGGATATTTTAGACCCTTCTCCGTTTGTGATATTATTGCAAAGCTAAATAATCATATACAAGTTATATATTGATTTCTATTGCATGTGGGGGAATAATAATACATCCACTTACCCTAGAGTTGTCTATTCATTTCTTCAAAGTTTTAAAGATCAACAGCCTAAAAGAGAACTTTAAAAAAAATGGTTCTTCAATTTTAATTTGTAACGTGTCCTATATGAAAAGTGAAGTAATTTAGAATCATGTTATACATAAGGTTTGATTAAGTGAAAAATGCCTCTTATTAGATGTCTCTTCGGTCATCAAATTCGAATCTAAAATATATGATAAATGGTGAAAAAATCGCATACATTCAATTATCTATATAAAAAATAAATATGATACTCTTCAAATAGATTCTCCTTAGATTTACTTTATAAAAAAATCGTACACGGTGAATTGATAAGTTCTTCCCTTGAGAATAAGAAAGAATTCGAATATATGATAATTATTATAATTTAAACCATCTTATATTTGAAGCTCGGTGGATCAATTAATTTAGAATTGTAATATGTGTATGGTTCAATTAAGTGCTTCAACAATAACAATAACAATAACAATAATAACATACTCAATGAAAATTTAGAAATATATAAGTGAGTGTATACATACATTGTTTCTACCTCATTAATATAGATATATATGACATATTTTCAAAAGACGCTCAGTTTAAATAAAACATAAAAGAACTTCGACTCAAAAATTTGAAATTTGTGATTAAGGGCAAGAGAGTGGTGTTAAAAGCAAACATTATAAATGTGTAGTGTTTCCTTTAGCCATTTAGATTCTACTTTTTATATATAATATAATATAATATAGCT
Source organism: Solanum lycopersicoides (assembly GCA_022817965.1). Classification (NCBI taxonomy): domain Eukaryota; kingdom Viridiplantae; phylum Streptophyta; class Magnoliopsida; order Solanales; family Solanaceae; genus Solanum; species Solanum lycopersicoides. The sequence goes on along the minus strand of CM040621.1, from coordinate 7,478,150 downwards.
AGCAGCCAAGATTTTGCTGTTTGATTTGTCTCTTGTCTCACCTTTAACTTTACATTATTGTTTTATTTTGGCCTTTTATTTTCTTAAGTGCGCAATGCATCATAGATAGGCATGTAATTATATGTATATATATGTTGATTAATTAGCTTTCCTTCAATTAATGTGTCTTAATATAATTTAGAAGCCTTATTTTCAAGAACCAATACTATATATCATGGTATTGGTTAAGTTTTTTCTTGTTTTTATACTAATGTCATCCATATTTATACCGTCAACTGCGGCGATTAAAGGTGGCATAGGAGGAGGAGGACGCGGAGGAGGAAGTTCCCGGGGATTCACAAGGCGGAGAACCGGTGGCGATCCTAATAAGAAGCACCAATATTATTCAAGTGCTTCATCTTACTCTAACCTTGCTTCAAATAGTCTATTTATTCACTTCCTTGTTGCTCTTTTTTGGATGTAAGTACATAAGTTGGAGGCAAATTTATGATCTCGAGTCAGTGGATTCAGAATATACGTGATTTAATATTGTATGCAAGGATGTATCTAAGTACAAAGCTGGAGACAAACATATGATCTCGAGTCAATTAATTCACCATATGTTGCAATCTTTGAATTTAGTAGGTTTAACTGAATCAATTACTTTTTTGCTCCAAGTTATATATATGCAAAGGAAAATACAAAAAGGTATACATATAACTATAAGAATATTAACTTATTTTAACGTATCCGATCTTAATATATATATATATAGTCGGAAGATTATCTAGTACTAATGCACATTAATTAGTACGACAATATTAATATAATTTTATTGGGTAGTTTGATTGCCAACGTATTAAGATTATGCATTATTATTTCAATAAAAAGGGAATTAACTTATCCGTCGCAAAAAATGCAATCGAATTTTGAGAAAAGACTCATGTATGTCATTCATTAAAAGTTAGACTCATCTATGTCATTTTCTTTGGCCAAAGGCTTTTACATTGCCATTATTTGTTAACCGAAAACATTTTTGATTTTGCAAAACCGTTTTTAACACGTGGTCAATTATGATTCGGCGACGTTATTAATTAAATTATTTTTAAAAGAAAAAAGGCTCAAATATGTCATCAAACTTTGAAAAAAGACTCATCTATGTCATCCATTACAAATTTGACTTATATATGTCATTTCAATTAATAAATAATTTTTAAAAGAAAGAAAACAAGAATAGAGTTCTTTAATAGTAAGAAACATGAATAAGGTTCTTCAATCTTTATCTCAAAAGTATCAAATATATTTAAGTCTAGTTGGGGAGCAATTTACCCTTTAATTTATGATTTCTTAATGTAAATTTAAATTTAGTCGAACTCAAATATATTAACACTAAATGGGAAAATAAAAAAGAAAGTCTCTGCACGGGTGTTTCATAACACACGTAATATGACTTCTTTTTTCACTTAAAACTCTATTTTCCACAATTTATTTCATGATGATTATCTATAGTACTACTAAAATGGAAATAATTTTTTGTTTATGCAAATATGCAAACATTTTCCTACCTGAAAACAGAAAAAGCCAATATACAGTAACTTTTATGTACACTCCAAAGAAAAGTCGAATTTAGTAAAAGTTTTTCCTCTTTGTTAAAAGAAAAAAAAAAAAAACTCATAATATAGGAGAGCTTTATACTTGATACTAGATACAGATCCGTGCTAACAAGGGCTCAATATATATTACTCTTTTTATTTTAATTTATTTATGTGATATATATAAAGCTTAAAGTTAATCGATTTTTTAACATGTTTTTATATGTTATAGTCAACAATTTTTTTTATTTTTTGTTATATATAGAGAGATTTTTTTTAGTTGCAATTTATTGTGATTTATAGTATTTTTTACGTAACTTTCACATGATATATATTACTCCGTTTGTGTTGATTTATGTGATACAAATGAAATTTCAAAAGTCAATCAATTTTTTTATAAATTCTTTTGATATTTAAATCATTTATTATTGTGATTTACAATATATTTTATGTATTCTATATAACATCTCTCTCTTTATCCTAATTTCTGTGGTATAGATGAAATTTTGAGAGTCAAATAAAACGTTGTCTATTTTTTTCAAATTTTAAGTTATGATTTATAATATTTTTTACATAATTATTAAATGTACATATAAATTGATAAAAGATGAAATTTTTAAAACGAAAATAACAGAATTACCAAACTACCCCTAGCTACAAGGTGGCATGTTTGACGAAGTCATGCCTACTTGTAGCCTCTTCTACTAATTATTATTATATAGCTGTTTGAGATTTGCTATTTTATCTCACAAGTGACTATTGCATCACTATAGTACTCATATAATTACCAATGAAGAAAAATAGGCAAGTCTTGTTTCTAAACGTCAATGTTATAGCAATTATTGTTGCTCTTACACTAGTGTTGGTTATGCTTGTACCTTCCGTGTTCGGAGGTGGAGGAGGAGGAGGGCGGAGGAGGAGGAGGAGGAGGAGCGGGAGGAGGGGGAGGACGAGGAGGGGGATGGGGATGGGGATGGGGAGGATGAGGAGGGGAGGACGAGGACGAGGACGAGGAGGGGAAGGGGAGGGGGAGGGGAGGGGAGGGGGAGGAGGAGCAATAGGTGGAGGGCGTCGTCGTCATTCGAGTGCTTATTCTATTAAATTTGGCTATGCTTCAAAGGGTTTCTTGATGATTATTATTCAACTTCTTGTAGCTTGGATTTTGACCTAGTTAAGATCATGCATGCATGCAATCAAAGGCGGAATTGGATTTAACGATTTACTTTATGAATTCTAAATTTTAAGATATCGATATGAATATATCAAATGTTAGTAACTAGGTTCTCATTCTATATATGTTTAATATATTATTTATGTAATATTGTAAAAGTACAAATGCATGATTTGGATTTATGAATCTATTAGTGTATGTTGAACGTTATATATGTAATCTTCTAGATGTAATGAACTTTAATTTTTAATGTTCAATTGCACTTCTCTATTATAACCCAATTTCACCATTCTAATTCTATAATAAAAAAGCCTAAAGTTATACAAATCAAAGAATACTTCGAAAATATGAAGAAAACAACAATTAATGATAGACAAATTATGTAGCTAAACAATAAATTTAGGGAAAATTTTAGGAATAGTAAAGATAATAGACAGATATAATAAGATTTTATGGATATAGTTTCGATAATTGCGTTTTATAATTTCAATAATGATGCTTTATAGTTTTGATAATTGCTCTTTATTTTCACTTTGTTAAAAAAAATGAAAACTTACAAAACAAAAAATATGTATTCTTTTAATTTAGATTTTACTAAATAAGTCAATGTTTTTTAATTATATTTATAGATTAAATATTTAACTTTTTAGTTCAAACTAATTAATTTAATTTTTTTTATATATATTTAATTTAGAAAATAAATGATAACCTAAACTACCCATTACCCCCCTAAATCTCTACCCACTTCAACACCTTAACCACGCATTCCCATTATCCCACTAACACCTTCACGCCCACAAAAATAAAAAAAAATATTCCATTCGTAAGCAGATTTTTCTTTATTTTCATCAACATCATATTAACTGAATATTTCATCACTATTTTGATGTTCACGTAAAAAATTATATAATACAATGCAATAATCACTATAAAAGGTATTTTTGTAAAAAATAAAAATTTGGAGAGCACATATATACTTTTAAAATACACTATTAAATAGTGCAAAGAGTAAAATGAAAAAAATTAATAAATGACATATTTAAGATTACTTATTATTAGTTATAACAGGAGTTTCTAAGTTTCAATATGTAACAATAGAATTCTATCCACAATTAACAACTATTAAAATATGAATATAATATTAATCAGAAAAAAATAAAAAAATAAAAATTAATATATAATCACATAATATCGTGTTTTCCATAGATAGAGATTTTGTGTAAAATAATGAATCCCTTAATTATCTCTCTGTCAGTTATTTGATTGTTATCACAAAATTTGAATTCTCTCTATATTTCTTCATTTTATTTATATGTTTTTTTTTGAAGTTTTATTTTTTATTGTTAAGTTAATTATGAAAAATAATTGCGTCCGCTCAATATTGATTCATCAAGGGAGGTAGATGGGATGTTACAGGTTTGTTTTTAATGTATTTTTTTGTTTTTCTTTTTATGTTTTTTTATTATAAAAAAATCTAAATTGTTCTAAATTTAGATTATTGGTGAGTATATATCGTTATAAATTATGATGTTATACTATTTGTGGAGTTGTAGGTATATATCGGTATGTTTTATGGTTTATAATGAACTATGAAAAAGATTTAGTCAAAAAGTATTATATTGATATATTTTTCCGTAGCTTTTACTTTATATTTAATGTGGTATGATTATTGAATTAAACTATGTGCTCAAAATTAACTGTTTTTAAGGTATAAATAATGTTGGTATAAAATATGATTTTTAAAATATTTTTGTGCATGTATATATTGATATAAAATAATGGTTTTATATTATTTATGAATTTGTAAGTGTATATTGGTATGTTTTATGGTTTGAAATGAACTATATAAAATACAACTTATTCAAAAGTAGTATTATATTGATATATGTTTTGGTAGTTTTTAATGTTGTATGATTATTGAATTAAATTATGTGGTCTAGTTTAAATTACTTTTGGGTATAATTATTAGTATAAACGTGGTATGACTGCTTTAGTATATACTATTGATATATGGTATAATTTTCAAACTCGTGAGTATATATCGAATATAAAGCTCACTATCAACAACTAAAAAGAGAATTCATGAAAAGTTTTCATTATACTATTAAAAATAAAATTGTCAAAAATCAATTTTATTACCATATGCAAACTATCAAAAATCAGTTCAGTATCAATAATTAAAAGAGAATTCATTATAAGTTTTCATAAAAAAAATAATTCAAAAATAGAAGGCAGATAATCCTTTATAACGAACCGTCTTCAAGTAATGTGATAATCTTTCATAACTATTTGTTTATTCTTGATCAATTTGATCTCTTAAACTTCTACGTATCTATAACATCTCTATTAATTAGAGGTGGTAAATGGGCGGGTTGGATCAAATATGGGCGGGTTAAAAATGGGTAAACATAAAATGGATAATCATTCAACCCGCCCATATTTGATATGGGTAAAAATGGGTTGGGTAAAATACTAGTTTACCCATATTTCATGAATAAATAGTTTTTACTTAAGAATTCAATATGGAGAAAAATATTTTAGTCTTTTTTTAGATGAAATCTGTTGAAAATGCTTCATTTAGTTTATTTTATTATAAAAGTAAAAAAAAAAATTAAAAAAAATTCGGGGTGGGGGGGGGTGGGGGGGGCAGGGTAGGGTAAAAAAATTTAAAGTTAAAAATATTGTTTAAACAAACTTAATATTTTTGAAGGGGGGGGGGGTTTGGTTGGGGTAGGGGGTGGGGTGGGTCCAGGGTAGGGTGAAAAAATACATATTTGAAGTTGAAATTTTTAAAACAAACTTAATTTTTTTTTGGTGGGGTGGGGGTGATGGGGGACGATGGTAGGGATGAAAAAATGAAATTTGAAGTTGAAAACATTTTTCAAAATAAACTTAATTTTTTTGGGGGTGGGGGTGAGGGGGCTGGTGTGGGGTGGGTTGGGGGGGTCGAGGTTAGGAGTGAAAAAATGAAATTTTGAAGTTCAAAATATTTTTTTAAAATAAACTTAATTTTTTTTGGAAGCGTGGGTGGAGGTCGAGAGTTAAAATATTAATAGGGACCCATATATGAAAGTTTTGAAAAATCGCTTCTAAAACTTGGTAACAGAAGGTTTTTTGAAAATTTAAAGAAAACTTGCAATATCCATATTTGACCCGTAGTTTACCCATAATATACCCATATTTTAATGGGTAAAATATGGGTATAGTCCCAAGCATTACCCATATTTAAAATTACTCTTTCAACCCATATTTAAAGGGCTATTTGAGCGGATAATTAAAAAATGAGCTTAAATTGCCAGCACTACTATTAATATATACTTGGTCCACCAAGTTTGCTTGCAATAATGTTGGTCACCTCATATTGTTATTTATAAACAAATTGAAGCTTGGTGGAACAATTCCATCATTATTTATAAATCAATGGCTCTTTCCCTGTACATCTTGATAACAATGAATGGTTGTTAATGTTTTTTTTTGGAAAATTAATGGAGAAAGAAGAAGAGTTTTGAGAATGTTTAATTGGCATGCAACCTTCAATTAGAGAAAGATGAACCATTTTAGACACAATATGGAGTAATTGATAATATCAATTCCCTATGATTAGATAGAATCCTTAATTGGCATACAACCTTTTACTAATATTTTCATATTTACTAGATATATAATAATCAATTCCTTAAGATTAGGCACGATTTATCTGATCATTTAAAATAATTAACATTTATTTTAATATTAATTAAATCATATATGTTATCAGTTGTAATAATTGTGTTATATTACTAATTATTAATTAATAGGTTTATAGGATGTAATATAGTATCTTAAACATATATGGGGATTAATTTTTCCTTCCAAAATTTGGTATTGTTACGATAATTTCGGTCAAAGTTAGGATATAGTTCTGATATTTTTTCCTTATACAAACATACTCGTGAATTATACAAATCAGGTCACCTATAGAAGTTTAAACTATAGCTATAACCCGTAAATATGTAAACTATAACCTAATTAAGTTTATTATAATGACTATTTGCAAAATTTCCTCTCAATTTTTTTTATATTGAGTAATGAATGTTAATATGGGCCATGAACGATCCAAATGAATGTTAATAGGGCAAATTTTATAGTGTAAATTTTGTATATATAATTTTATACAGTAATATTATCAAGTTATGGCATTAGATTTTTAATTTCATTGTATAGCATTTAATATCTCACTTTATAGCGTTTTATTAATAACTATATTGTAAATTATAATTTATTAAAAAAAACAATTAATTAAAAATTAAGGAGATAAAGTAATAATGGATAATTAATGTTAATAATTAACACACTGACAACACAAATCATGGAACTTTTGTTTTTTTATTAATTGCTACATTTAATGCATGTAGACACATTTGTGAATATGAATAGTTGCACTTTTTAGGGAGTTTAATTAAAATTAAATATATGATTAGCACGATTTTAGGGATATTAAACATTTTCAAATTATCATCATTGCCTTAAATATCTCTAGTTAGTTAAAATAATATTTTTTTTGAATTAATTTCTTAAAAAACGTTGTCAACTAATAACACATAATATTTTCAGATTTGCATTTTCAATCAAATTTGGATCAACGTTACAATTATTATTCATTCTAAAATTTTATTATTATTTTCAGATTGCTTTCAACGTATAAGTCATTTTATTCTAAAAATTCAAGAATATTTTTATAGCTGCATATTTCACTTCTTATTTTTTAGTAACCTGATAAATTTTGGCGTACAATATATGTTTTATTTAAATTATAATATATGTTTTTGTATTAATTTTGTATTGAAAACGTATTGTGTTTGTTTATGATTAGCACGTTTTTAGGGATATTAAACATTTTCAAATTAGCTCTAGTTAGTTAAAATAATATTATTTTTTTGAATTAATTCCTTAAAAAACTCAACCAGATAATAACAAATATTTTCTAATTTTCAGAATACTTTCAGATTGTCATTTTCAAACATATTTGGATCAACGTTACAAGTAGTTTTTCTTTTCAAAATTTCACGATTATTTTCAGATTGCTTTCAACGATAAGTCATTTTTTCTAAAAATTCAAGAATATTTTTATAGCTGCATATTTCACTTTTTTTTTTAGTAACCTGATAAATTTTGGCGTACAATATATGTTTCTATTTAAATTATAATATATGTTTTTATATTAATTTTGTATTGAAAATGTATTGTGTTTGTTTAATTGGAGTATTGTATAGGACAGTGAATAATATATTAACTGTGTATGAAGTGTGTATGAATTATATGAACTGATTATAAATTTGTGTAACGTTAAAGTCTGAATTTTTTTTAAAATAGTGTATGAAGATTATACGAAACGTGTATCATTTGTGTATGAAAGTCCATTTATTTTTTTTCAAAATTACAGTATATGTTTCTAATGAAATTAGAATATATATGTTTTGTATTAATTTTGTGTAGCGGGTAGACCAAAACTTGAAAGATGAAAGGGGTTTGCTGACGTGAAATTCAAAAGGACAAAAATGACTTGCAGTAGATGCCGTCAAGTTGGACACAATAGAAAAACATGTTCAAATTATCCTGTGCAAAAACAACGATTTCGTAATGTTACATTTGTTATTGTGTTGTTTTGAATGTTAGAAACACGTTTTGTTTTATTGAGTGAAGTTGTTATCATTGACATTTATAAAGTTTGATTTCGTAAAAAATTGTCATATATATATCATTTGTTTCTGTTACATATGTCAAAGTTCAATATGACATTCATAATTCATACAATGTTTATACATTATAAATATACATTGAACTATACTGCCATTCATAAAATGTTCATATAGTATTCATACAATGTTCATACAGTATTCATACAATGTTCATATATGTACCATTTGTTTCTGTTACATATATCCAAGTTCAATATGGGATTCATAATTCATACAATGTTTATACATTGTATATATACATTGAACTTTACTGTCATTCATAAAATGTTCATATAGTATTCATACAATGTTCATATATATACCATTTGTTTCTGTTACATATATCAAAGTTCAATATGACATTCATAATTTATACAATATTTATACATTTTTTATACAATGTTCATGTATTTTTGCATATTGCAATCGAATTTATACAAAAATCATACACATTTAATAAAGTGCAAATATTCATTTAAGCATACTATCATTAAATACAACAGTTAATATATTATGACATATATAGTTAAATATATTTTATACAACATGCAGACATGAGTCTTACAAGATCTCTACTGTTGGATTTTTGTGACAAGTCAAAATCATCTCTTGGTTTCACACACCAAGAAGAAGAAGAAGAAAAAGAAGAAGAAGAAATTGATGAACTATGTGATTCTTCACTCACTTCGTCTTGTTCATCATTCGACTTCTTCTCTAATTTCATCACAGCTGTATAGCCTGAGATTTGCGATTGAATTTGAGTTATACATAGATCAAAAGATGATATTTCAACCATGAAGTTACCGGTATAGTTTGTACTTCTTGTGAATCTCCTTAGGGTATTTGGTTTAGACATTGTATTCAACAACCCAGATCCTAAAAATTTATAGACAAATAAATATTAAATAATTTGACATAAACAAATATAAAACTCTGCATTATCTACACAACGTAAATTTCTCCTATAATCAAGCAACAACATATAAAAATTAAATAATTTGATAAAAGAATCAGAGAAAAAATAAAAACTTTAAGAAATAAATCTGTTTGATGATCTATACAACACGATTTTTTCCGAAAATCATGCAATATTGCGAATTTGATGGTCGAAAAATAAAAAACCTAATTTTGTGAAAATTGATAGAGATGTAGTTGAATAAGGATTTTAAGCTTAATCTGATTTTGGAAAATAAGTTTAAAGCTTGAAAAGGTTTCTACTTGAAGATGACATTAAGCGTGCGAATATGTATGCTTAGATTTAATATGACAGAGAAATTAGGCGTGCTGTCTTCAATTAATTAATAGAGAGAGAAACGTGTGCTTCCTTTAATTGATTAATAGAGAGAGAAACGTGAAAAAAGGCGTGCAAAATTAATATGATAGAAAGAGAAGCTTGTAAATAGGGGAGAGGTGAGTGTATTGGGGAAGATAAAAGAGTATTGGTTGATATGGGGGTGGGTAGTTATTGGGTAACCATATAATATGAAATTAATTAAAATCAAATTCCTAATTTTTAGATTTTGTTTTTTAAAAGGTAACTATATAATATGAAGTTTAATTAATATTTAATAAATAATAATTTATTATTTATATTAAAAACATTAAAAGATAATTGATTAATATTTAATAATTTATTATTTATATTAAAAACTTTAAAAGATAATTGATTAATCAGTAATAATTTAAAAGGTTTTGTTGATAAAAAAGTAAGTGAATAAATGAAACTAATTATTTAAACATAATAATTATTAGTTAATAATAAAATAAATTTTTTTATTAATATATTATTAGTTAATATGCTATAACTTGATAATAATATGCTATAAATAATTTATTTTTAAATATATTTTTTTAATTAATATATTATTAATTGATGTGCTATAAGATGATAATAATATGCTATAAGTAATTTATTTTTAAAAAGTATGATTACAACTTGATATTTATCCTCTTAAATATGTGTGGGATGTTAATTTTACAATTTTATATATAGCAAATATAAAATTATTAATTTTGGGCTATGATAAACTTTTCAAAATTGCGTTCCGTAGCAAAATTTGAGTTTGTTACGGATGTCTTTTTTTTTTTTGTATAATATTAAACGCATATATACATTTCATACACTTATACTAAATAGGTATATGTATAAGTGTATGAAACTGTTGTATGTTTATTCGAATCTGTCAGTTATATGCATATACCTATTTAGTGTTTTTTGGTGAATTGTATAATTGTATAGGACTGTTGTATGTTTATACGAATTTGTCAGTTATATACATATACATATTTAGTGTTTTGGGGTGAATTGTATAGATCTTTAATTTTGTGTATATAAAGGCTTTTGATATAATTTGAAAATGTGTATAAGTTAAAAACTGAAGTTGCTAGAATTTGTATAAATATATGTTCTGTTTGTTGTTGAAATTCTTAAGCTTATAAATGTATATGTACATAATTTAATTTTTTTTACAGAACTTCTGAAAATGGCTTCATTGGCTATTTTGGTTATGCATTCTGGTAGATAAGACAATGACAGTTGTTACGTCGATTATACAATTGAGGGGGTAATTTTTAAAGAAAGTTCATCATATAATGAGTTGTATAATGTCATTGCAATGCAACTAGGGATTGATACAAATGTGATTAAACTCAAAATTGAGTATAAAAATGAAGAAAGCAACACACCATGTTGATTCACAAAAATCTGAATGGACTATGAAGTGGAGTGAAGGAAGTTTGAAAAAAATTAAAAAAAATTGATAAAATTAGATGAGTTTTTGACAGTACTATACCTGAAAGTTTTGAAATACTTTTGAAAATCGCAAGAACGTGCTAAAGAAGTTTGAAATTGAATTTGTAGAGAATATTAAGGAGAAATTGAAAGATATGACAAGAGATTGTATAATATGAAGGGGAAAGAGAAAAAAGACAATTTTAATTTTAGGGAGATATTTTATACAATTATGTGAGCCCTAATATAGCAAATTAACTGAGAGTTTGCTTATTAAAGAGAATAAATGAAAGATAAGTTACTCTATTTAATTATCTTTGTTAGTTTGTTATTCTCTATAATTATCTCATGTTAATATGTATTCAAACTGTTATAGGCAACTCATAAGCCCAATAGTATCATCTCAAAGTTAGTGTTTAGGTTAAAGGCCCATACATCTAAGATACTATGATATACAAACTTGGGCAAGTTATACATTTGGCTAGTCGGTAAAAATAATTACATTCGCTAGTCAAATATAAAAATGAGTTATGAAAACTTCTTTAAAAATTGATCCACCTCTAAGAGCATTTTATATGATGTACCGATTTACAATGCTATAATTTTTTATTGTATATCATCTTAATTTAATCCGAAAAAGGGTTAACTTATTGTCTTTTTACTATTTGTTGAGGCATATTTTTTTCCTTCGTTTAAAATGATTATTTTATGACCTAGTTATGTCAAAATGCTCGAACGAGTGAATAATCTATTTTAAAAAAATATAATTTGGAAGTCACCCCCGATTAAGACCTAGATGGTGCATGTACTTATTGGTGAACCTCCAAGATTCTTTCAATGACCAACGTTCTAAGAAATACCTATTAACTCAATTTATTTTATGTATAAATCCATCCTTTTTGACAACCTAAGTGCAAATGACAACAACCAAACACAAAAAATAAATAGTGTACGATGTTCCTAATTAAATATTGTTGAGAGTTTGAGACGATGTACATGTATCAAATAAAATCATATACCTACCTCTCTTCTATCCATTAACTTTTTAGCAAATTGAATTTATTTCAAAATATTTACATTGTTGAAATACGAAAAAAATATAATATATCAAATTAAAAAATTCAAATGAAGCAATAAATTATAATATCATGCACAAAATAAGAAATTAAATAATACGATTAACATTAAGGAAAGGAGGATCGGAGGCTACCAAGCTTCCTACTTCTTCTACATAAAGTGCAACAATTTCGAATATATATAAACCTTTTATCATAATCATCGATCTTATTCTAGGGTCATGTCTCCGATATAATTGAAGTTATGTCAAGTCTTATTTAATCATCCTCTTCTCTCTCTTCCTTAATTCTTTTTTTATCTTGGGCTATTTTTACCATTTGATTTTAACTTTTGTTAAAACCAACCTCTAGCGCATCCTAACTGACACATCTGCACATTTCCTCTTCACATGTTTGAATCACCTCAACCCCTTTTCCCTCGTTTTATATAAAAGAATGATAGTTTTTTTTTTAGTTTTTTTTTTATAAATAATTTAATTTTAATGAATATTAATTAAGTGGTGCTGGAAATTCTGGCAAAATATAATTGTACAAAAAGGACCACATCTAGTTTTGATGAAGACATTTATAAAGTGATATTGACAAGGTAATTATAAAAGCCTAACATATCCACGCAGTCTTTAAGAATATGTACAAACACAGTTGAGGAAATTCATGGATAATAACAAATCAAAACCAGCCATATTTAATTATTGCAATATCGACAGTTTTGTGACATTTACCAGAAATTTCAAACCTAATTAATTTCTCTTTCATTTGCCTACTAATAGGTTTATGGAGTTTTGGTACTATATGTTTTGAACTTTTATTTATTCGAACTTAATAATGGATGCATGTGTTTGATAGGAAGAAAAATATTTTTAAAGAATTTATTAATCTAGAGTTTAGTAATAGTGATGAAAGTCGGAATATTAGTACTTGTTGCATTTTCATTAGTAACATTTTCCCTTTTTAGTGTTTATGTCACGAAATGTGTATGAATTTAAGATAGTTAAGTGCTTTTCATTTGAAGTCCATTGAGTTTTTAAGAAATTAGTCGATGGACTCCATTGACTCCTAAAGTTGGTTAGGCTGAACCTCACATGCCTGGTGACAGTACTTGTTGCATTTTCATCAATAATGTTTTCTTTTCAGCATGTCACAAAATAGAAATTCAAGATTATAAGCGGTTTTTATATGTGTTAATCAATTGATCGACTTCATTGGTATTGCTCAAGCCTAGCCAAGTGAAGCCACACAAGCTTGATAATAAGTACTCATTGCATTTTTATTAATGACGATGTCTCACTTGTTAGCGTTTTGATACCATAAATAGGATCTCAAGCTTTTAAGTGTTTTTTCATGTGTGTTAACTAGTCCACCGACTCCTTTAGCTTCCAAACTTGGCTAGCCTGGGCCTCATAGTCTTGGTGACAGTTATTTGTTGCATTTTTATTAGTAGTGTCTCTTTTTTTTTTTAAAGTTTCGATGTCACCAAATAAGAAATCAAGATTATAAGTGTTGTTATATGTGTTAGTCCCCTGATTTTTAAAAAAATTAGTGGGCTGACTCCATTGGCCCCAAACTTGGTCAAGGCCAGCTTCATAGGCTTCATGATACATATTCATTGCATTTTCATTAATAACGTCTCACTTTTTGGTATTTCAATATCATAAAATAAGAATTTAATATTTTACGCATATTTTGTATGTGCTAGTTTACTTATTTTTTTAAAAATTAGTCGTCGACTCTATGACTCCTAAATTTGAATGGATCAAGCCTCACATACATGGTGATCAATATTCATTGCATTTTAAAAAAAATTAATGACCTCTTTTTTCAACATTTTAGTATCACAAAGATTTTAAATATTTTTCTTGTGTTAATTTAAATTTTTGCGTTTCAATTTTACAAAATAAAAATTCAATATTTTTAGTGATTTTTCTGTACATTAATTCATTGATTTTCTAATAGTCGATTAGTTCCATTGGACCCTAAACTTGGCCAGACTAGGCCTCACAAATGTGGTGACCAGTTTATTAATAACATCTCTTTCTTCAATATTTCATTATCACGAAATAAGAATTTAAGATTTTATTTTTTTTTCCTTTTTGTGTTAATCAACAAAATTTTGTAGAAAAGGGCATATATGTCATTTTTCAAACTATATGTTGAAGGCCAAGCCAAATTGATGTCAATGGCCATGGCAGACAGCAAAGAGACTGACTTGGATTTTGGAGTTTGGACCCATTTTTACAAAAGAATATTAATGCAAATATCGAATCACACGCTCACACACATACACACATAAAATTGCACATAAACCAATATTTTCTTTTGTTTTTTTTTCCCTATTTAAAAAATAAATTAGTTAGTTGAACAGATAATCTTCGAAATGAAGGTCATATATTCAAATTTTCTATTACCTAGTACTTTTTCTGTTCAACAATAGTTATTCATTATAACTTGACATATCCCTTGAACAACTATTTTTAATATAGTGTAAAACTATTATTGAACGGAGCAAATATAATTTACTTATTTAGTATGACGTACATACGATGACACTAAAACGAGATTTATCTTATACACAATTGAAATGTAAGAATTCCCTCATAGACAACAAAAATAAAATTAAATAATTCTCCTCTTCGGAAAAAAATAAATACAAAACCTTAAATTTATCGATAAATTTTGATTTAAAAATTTAAATTATAATATGTTTCAATGAGCTGGAGTTTGTTTTCGAGATACAGATTTAACCAAACTCAATAACTTTGGTCAAAATATTATATTTACATTAAAAATATATATTTAATATAAATAAGTTATTAATTTAAAATCTACTAACTTAAAAAAACTAAAATTTCGAAGCATCAAATTTTTAATCTTGACTTCGCCTACGTGAACATATACTTTGGCTCACATTTTAGAATTTCTTTTGTGCTTATTCACAAATGTTCATTATTATAAGTTAATCATACAATAATTACACATAACCCAACTTTTTTTTTTCTAATTTGCTAATAAAAATTACTCTAAATAAAGTCCCTTCATTAAAAAGGAAAAGAAAAAGGTAGTTTTTGCTTTAGCATTTGTTGACCCCTCTTCTTCCTCATTTGCCTGATAGTCCAAAAGCCTCTCTCATTTTCTATCTCTCTCTTCTTTCTCACTCTAAGCTGCTGCTAACTGTACTAATCTGGAGGAGTATACAAAGAGCTATTGTTTCTGTGCTCTTTTTTTTTTTCTTACAGGTAAAGCTAAATCTTCAATTTGGGTTTACAAGGGTAATTCAGGTACCTATTTTTCTCTTGTGATTTACATGGGGTTGCTTCAAGATTCAGTTTTGGCATCTGGGTTGTTGTTTTCATCAAGGATCTGATATGGGTTTTGCTTAAAAATGTAATCTTGATCAAGATCTGATTTTTAATTAATTTACTGTATTTGTGTCTGTTTAAGTTATGGGTTGCTGTCTAAGTCTTGATTTACTTTTTATGTGTGGGTTTCTTGTTAAACATATATATATTTTTCCTTTTTTTTTTCCTTCTTTTTTGATGGATATGAATTCCATGTATGGTGTTGTATAAGCTCTTAAAATAATGTAATCTGTGTTTTAAATGGTAAGTTATGGTTGTTCACTTAATTGATATCTGTTTTTAGCTATCAGTTTTTTCAGTCTTAAGTAGAGTATATAAGGTTCTACATGCAAATTTGCTTGAGGCTAATAGAGAATTAGATCTTGTACATATTCCCAGGGTTTAAGTTTTTGATTTGTTTTGCAGCAGGGATGATTAAATACTAAGGGGTTGTTTGGTAGTGTTTTAAGAATAGTACTGAATAGGGTGTATTAGTAATGATGAGATCAGTAATGGTGAGATTAGTTACACTAGGATTATTTCTTATCCGCTGGTTGGTTTTGTGTATTAAGTGCAGTTCTGTCTTCAATCATGCTTATTCATGTAGTAGTAGCCCTTGTATTAGTAATATTATGGTTTGCTATGTATTAGTTATAAACCACAGGACTGAATTCTACGGAACAATGGATACCATGACTAATACATGACATCCTACCAAATGAACCCTAAGCAGCACTTTAGTTGATTCCCTCGTCGCCTTTCGTTGTCCAAAACACTGTAATTCAAGTGAAATGGTTAAATGGAATAGTGAGGATTCGATTAGTCAACCCTGACTTGTTTGAGACTGAGACGTAGTTGTTATTATTGTTTTTTTTTTCTGGTGACAACTTGACAGTAACACATTGAATCATCTCCAACAAGAGATTATCTGAACGAATGCTTAGACCTTGTAATTGTCCTTTTAATGGGTAATTTTTTTTCTTGTTGGCAGATTGTCGAGGTACTTCTGTAATCTTGTAGCAAGATGATGGCAATTGGAATGGCTGACGCAAAAACGTGCTGTCCTTTGTAACTTATTCATCTGTATCATTGTGTCACTGATGGCTTCGAATTTTGGTGCTAGAGCTCCCCTTGAACCTAAACAAAAACCTGTTGGAGCTCGACAGACAGCAGAGACAAATGACTCTAGCTCTTTTCTTACACAGGTGTCAAAAATGAATGAACTCAGCCTTGCTCTTTCTGGTAAATTGCCAGATTCTGGCAAAATTACAACACATGATGTGGACGGGGTTCGGAATGATAAGAAGTATCAGAGGGGGTCTAATGATCCGTCAATTGATAAATCTAAAAATTCTCCCACTGATGTTCAGAATGTGTCGACACCTGGGAATCATGAAGTTAATGGAACCAGAAGCTCACTTGAGTCTTATACCGATCAAGAAAAGAAAACCTCTAACCAAACTAGTGGCAAGAACAGTTCAGTTTCTGCAAAAGTCAGCGATGGTGCTAGTAGTCTAGCCAAAAATAGTGGAAGTGGCAAGACAAGTGATCATGCTGATCTTGTTGAGAGTGGAAAGAGCAGCATGTGTAGAGGAAGCACCAGTACTGATGTGAGTGATGAAAGCACCTTTAGCAGTTTTAGCAGCAGTGTAAACAAACCCCACAAAACAAATGACGTGAGATGGGAAGCTATCCAAGCTGTCCGATCTAAAGATGGTAGCTTAGGTTTGAGCCATTTCAGACTGCTGAAAAGACTGGGTTGTGGAGATATTGGAAGTGTTTACTTGGCTGAACTGAGTGGAACCAAGTGTTACTTTGCTATGAAAGTCATGGATAAAGCATCTTTAGCCAGCCGCAAGAAGCTTCTTCGTGCTCAGACAGAGAGAGAAATTTTATCATCCCTTGATCATCCTTTTCTTCCCTCTCTCTACAGCCACTTTGAGACTGATAAGTTTTCATGTTTGGTCATGGAATTCTGTCCTGGAGGGGATCTGCATACTCTTAGGCAGAGACAGCCAGGGAAACATTTTTCTGAACAAGCAGTGAAATTTTATGTTGCTGAGGTCCTTCTAGCTCTAGAGTATCTCCATATGCTTGGGATTATCTACCGCGACCTCAAGCCTGAGAATGTCCTTGTTAGAGAAGATGGACATATAATGCTTTCAGACTTTGACCTGTCGCTTTGTTGTTCTTTTAGCCCAACGCTTGTCAAGACATCTTCCCTGGAGTTGGAGCCTCTCAGGAAGAACTCTGGATACTGTGTCCAGCCCGCGTGCATTGAGCCTTCCTGCATTCAACCATCATGTGTCGTTCCTACAACATGCTTCTCTCGCCGCATCTTTTCCAGCAAGTCCAAGAAGGACCGGAAACCCAAAAATGATGTAGGTAACCAAGTTAGGCCATTACCAGAGCTCATGGCAGAACCTACTAGTGCTCGCTCTATGTCATTTGTGGGAACTCATGAATACTTGGCACCAGAGATTATCAAAGGTGAAGGTCATGGAAGTGCAGTAGATTGGTGGACTTTTGGGATCTTTCTTTTCGAGCTCTTGTTTGGTAAAACTCCATTTAAAGGATCTGGTAACCGAGCTACATTATTCAATGTAGTCGGGCAACCTCTTAGATTTCCAGAATCACCAGTTGTTAGTTTTGCAGCAAGGGATCTTATTAGAGGTTTACTCATAAAAGAACCACAGAACAGATTGGCATACAAAAGAGGGGCAACTGAGATAAAACAACACCCTTTCTTTGAAGGGGTTAATTGGGCTCTAATACGCTGTGCTAGCCCTCCCGAGGTGCCTAAACCGGTTGAATTTGAGAGACTACCAGTCCCAGCACCATCTACCGATCAAAAGACTGTTCCAGCAGCAGTAGCTCCCAGCCAAAAGGGTTCTGATAACTACCTCGAATTTGATTTCTTCTAGTAATTATCAGCCCGACTGGTAATTTTTATGAATTGGTGGACCAGCAAATCCTGAATTCAGGGATAATGGTATATGCACAGGGTCCTGTTGTCACTGTCCATAACAGTGTCAGACCTTATTATTTGTGAATCTGTACGTGCTTCAAGCTAGAGCTGCCTCCCATTATTAGTCTCCATAATTACAAGGATGTCTAAACGGTAAAACGCGAGTGTCTTGAAGTACATAAATGTTAGAAGTATGCAATTGGAAATCTCAAAAGTGTGTGGCTTTAGGTGAGATGGCATTGCCATGAACAGGAAACTGTTTTTTGGCCAAATGACCAAGTTAAGCAAGATGATTGCTCAATGTATATTGCTTTTCGATGCTGCCTAGAAATTTGTATTCCATCCCAAAGGTACAGTACAGTGTGAGAAAGTTTAGATTCAATCTTATCTTTAAGTTATGTGACAACCATACTTTTGGATGTCGGTGTATTTCCAAGACATTTAGACCACAGCGAATTTTGCTACATTTTACTTTCTTCTGTGTAATATTTGCTATTTGGCTCTTTCAGAAGTAAAGGAGGGAGTTCTTTTTTTTGCTTATCCTTTGTCGTCGTCATTCCTTATATATCAGGTAATAACATCAGTATCTTCAGCGCACTTATTCATGGAATGGTAAAACAACGATTTGCTTTTTTATTAGTGAGGGTCTATTGGGAACAACCTCTCTATCTCTACGAGGTAGGGATAAGGTCTTCATACACTGTACCCTCTTCAGACTCAACTCGTGGGATTACACTGGGTATGTTGTGTTATTACTTCTTGTATGTACAATGACTGTATAAAGTAACATGTAATATGTGGTATGATGAAGAGGGGAGATTCATGTGGAAACCAGTTTTATTTGTTCATAGAAATTTACATCCTTGAAGTCCTTGAGATTGGACACTATTGAGCTATATGATATTTAAGACATGACCTTGGCTCTGAAACATCCTCCACATCCAATGGATTGATCATTCTGGACTTCCTGATTCTGATTTTGGATCTGGCCTTCAATGGACTTTGGGCTGCCACCGGAGTATCGGAGAGAAGGTGATTCAAACATCTGCAGCTCAACAACTTCCTTGCCTTCACATATGATCTTAACCTCACAGAACTCAGGTGCATTTTGTAATATCTCATCTGTCGTTCCGTTACCTTTTCTTGACTTCATTTTCCTATCAGAGGAATCATGAAACAATATTTAGAAGATGACAGCTGAAAACTGATGGAGAAGTAGAGTAGAAAGTTAAAAAAGTTTCATTTTTTGTTGCTCATACTTGAGATTGGCTTTAGAAGTACCAAGAATCAGCTTTCTTATGTTGCAGATGGGAATGAGGTTCAGTATAGCTTTGCCTTCCATGTCACTCTCAATAAGTATAGTGTCCAGTTTAACCTGTTAAAAAAATGGCACATATATCATACAACTTTAGTAATACAGGGCATGCAAGTGGGCAACTCCACTCATTTGTTTCCCAGTGGCGAAGCCTGAAATCTCGTTAAGAGTGTTCAAGATTCATATATACCTATACAACAACATACTCAGTGAAACTTCAAAAGTAGGATTTGTGGAAGATAGAGTTTATGCAAATCTCACTCCTATCTTGTGGAGGTAGAGAGGTTGTTTTTGGAGGATCCTCAGAATGTAACAACTAATAAGGGAATAGTAAGGACAACAAAATAGTGTGATAATCGAAATATAAGATTAATATATTTATATTTAAAAAGTAATATTTGATCGTATATACGTAACATAATTTTCCGATGAAAGAGTGATCAGTATGTGCACCTTGGAAGCAGAGCAAATGTCAACAAACTTTTGAAGGAATTGCCTCCTCTTGCTTCTTTCTTTAGTCATGTAGTACTCTTTTTGCTCTTCATTCACTTGGCCTATTGGCATCATTCCCACTGTGTTGTTTCATCACAAAATAAGCTTCATATAATTTTATGTCTTTATAGAGTACAACAAACTAAATATATAAGATCTAAATTCAAATAATAAGAAAGTGAAATAATCAAGAGTATTCAACACAATATCTTAATTTTATCATCTGTTATAATTTCTATGTTACAACTAAAGCATTAGACTATAACATAGTTTCACACGTGGGGTCTGGCGAGGGCAGTATATACACAGATTTTATCCTTACCTCGAATGATACAATAGGTAGGTTGTTTCTGATACACCCTTGACTCAAGAAAATAACACGACTAACGAAACAAAGAATTAAATATATCTTTTCTTATGCATCTTTTTGTTTGTGTGTGTGTGAGAGAGAGAACTTACAAGGAGTAGGGATGAAGTTAGTTTGAGGAAATATATGAATGAGGAAAACAATGGTAGAATTTGGATTAGTGACAACATGATTGAGAGTCCAAAGCAAAGCATCCATGCTTGATCCTTCTTGGCTAACATTCTTGTTCCAAACAACAACATAAACAACATCATGTTGATCATGATTATGAAAGTCAAAGGAAAACAAACTTCCTTCAACTTCACCACCACCATGATGATCAATTTCAAACAAATCACTTGTAGAATTATAAAAATTCCCCTCTTCTTCTTCTTCTTCTTCAACAATTTCATTGATCAAACAATTGTCAATGATTTCTTTCATTTTTTCTTCTTCTTGAAAATTAATGAAAAAACAAGATGATTGTGATCAACCTTAATATTATCAAAATCCCAAGAGGGGATTAATGATGATAGACTCACTTTGTTTTTGTCTTTTCTTATTTGCTCCCAAAAGATGTAAGTTGTTTGGAAAAACTTAGACAAGTGTAGGAAAAAAGTTGTTACAAAGTGAGACATTTTTATATTAGAGGATAAAACAAATGATGTAAGCTAGCAACTATAAAATAACTCTTCTTTTGGAATTATAAGGTCGGAGCGGATTCAAGATTTAAATTTTATGAGTTCAGAATTTAATATTCATGCGTACATATAAAGATTCTTATGTATGCACAAATCGAAAATTTTCTTTCGGCTATTACATACCTTTGACCAATGATCTGTTAAAATCAACCTCTTCACCCTGTAAAGATAAAGGTAAGATATGTTTGCAATATTGCGTATGTTGTTGTTGATGTATACATAATAGATTTACAAGATTGAGCCGAAATTAGGATTTAACTGAACCTGTAGACTATAATGTATCTTCACACCGAAAAATATTCATATATGGCTCTTAATGTGATCATAGGCGAAGCTAGCGGATGGAAGGAGAGGTTTATCTGAGCCCCTTTCGCCGAAAAATTATAAAATGTATATTAATATATATTTTTTAACATATTATATATTAAATGTTTAATTTTTTTCACTTCTTTGCATGTTCATTTTTTTACTCTTTGAATACCTCGATAGTAATCTTGCCTTCACCGACTTAATGTAATATTACAACTTATCATGTAAAATGTACTTTGTTGATACTACCTCTTTTTATTTTATTTCTCTTTTTAACTTGTTTTATAAACAACATTACATTTCTATATTTAAAAAAGTTCTAAATTCTAATATTCTCATTTTGTTCTTAAGAGAGACTAATAAAGTATTTAATTATGAAAAAAGGATAATAACTAAATCTATTTAATATGTATTGTGCTATTTTACAAAACATGGGTCCCCCAACCCAAAAAAATATGCATATTTGATAGAATGAAAGGACAATATTAATTTATTTCATTTCATTTTAATAAATTAAATGAATATGAATGATGTTATGAGTAATTTATTATTTTTTAAAAACAAAAATGTTGAGACGTCATTTTCTAATAGAGACTTGTACAAGAATATCCGAATATACGTACCAGCATCTCAGCCCTTTCAACGAATAAAATTGTCTAAAGTCAATGCATTTTGGTTACAAATATTATATTATATTTTTTTCGTTTATCATAGTTCGAATTTTGAGAGTAAAATTTAGATAGAGATCAATTGATAATAAGTTCGATGAATATTTGTACTGAAATTCAAAACATTATTGCAATAGCCGTCCATTTCAATTATTTCATACCAATAATTATGGAGTTAGATTTTCTATCGAAGAGATTTAAATATACAAAAGTAAATACAAGAAATAAAGGGTACTATTCAACATATCTAGTGTAATGTATAAACATCTTTTAAATTAATCTATATAATTGAATTTTCGAATGACGTGAATAGGATGGCGTTGTAATATATGATCGGATACCTTTTATCTCCACCAACACAACTATCGTGTAGTTGTACATACCAATATACCATGTAACTACATATGTCAAGATTGAGATAAATAAAAATAAATTAATCCACTTGTATTTTGTGCCCCATAATCTCTCGCGTTCGCCACAATCATTTCATTGATCATTAAACCATATCCATTGAATGCGAGTTACTTACCCACTTCATCAATTGAGGTGTAGCTTTATAATAAAAAATAGCAATTGACATGGAGTTCCAAAAATACTGTCCCAGAGTTTTAGGGTGAAATTTAAAATTTCACGAAAATGACTATATTTCAATTATAACGATCGAAAAGTGATTATATATGAATTTTATCCTAGATAAGAAGACATCCTTGTGTAATAAATGCATGAGCCGGGTTAAAAAAAGATTGAACTAAAAGGATCTACTTATACGCAATCTTACTCCGTATTTTTACCGAAAAAGATAATTGAAATAGAAGAAAAAAGTTCGTAGAGATATCAAACTAAAAAGATCTATTTATACGCAATCATACTCTGCATTTCTCGAAAAGTAATATACATTCGTATTAAAATAAATCATATACATACACAAACATTACACCAAATTACATAAGAATTTCCCATAATTTATACTATAGTTTTTTTGTTTTTTTTTATACAAATTTTCTCTTCTATGTCTCTTCAACATTCCCATTAGATGATTCTCCAATTTCTTCTTCTTCTTCTTGTTCCTTTATTCTCCATTTCTGCAATTCCCCTTCAACAACCAATTTTGCTGCTTCTGCCATTTCTGTTGTTTTCAATGCTTCTTGTGTCGCGATTATGATATCTTCCTTCTCTTTTAACAACCCTTCGAGTTTTTCTTTAGCTTGTTTTTCATTGGCACTGATGGTTTCGACTTGTGCCATGACAGTTGCTACTTTAATGTCAGCATCATTCTTGATTCCCTCTACTTTTCGTTTTAATGCCTCGTATTCCTCAATTGATAGTCTTATCTTCCCATTAGATGATTCTGATGATAAATGTTTTTCGTCGTTGTTATCATCAGTGGAATTGTCTGTTTTGTTGTTTCTTGATTGATTGTGTATCTTTTCATCTGCAAGTTTCTCTGCTGTTTTTGCTTCTTCAGCCTCTTTTACCGCGAATTCTAGCTTTTCCTCTGTTTCTTTAGTTGTTTCATGTGCTGATTGCGCGTCTTGTTTGAGTAACTCCGTGTTTTTCTTCATCTCATTTGCTTCTTTTGTGTATTGATTCGCCTCGGAAGTTAACTGTTGGATTCTTGAAGGTAAATCATTTGAATCTCCTTCAGCTTGTGTTTTAGCTGAAATGCTTGTTTCGAGTTCTTTCTTGCTGTTTTCCAGCTCTAATTTTAACTTTTCGACTAGGGACTCTGTTTCCTCTGCTTTCTTGTTGAGTTCATTGAGTTCGCCTTTTACACGTTCTGCTTCTTGTTTAAGAGATTCAACTATGCCACGGAGGGAACTTTCCTCCGCGACTATCTCTTTCAACATGTTCTTTGTAGCATTGAGCTCTTCATTTGCTTTGTTATACGCGTCTAAATCAAGGGCTCGGACTTTATTGAGTTGTTCTTGTAAGACATGGATTGCTTCGTTGGTTACCTCGAGTTTCTCAACGAGGTTTTCTGTTACTAGTTGAGAGTCAGGGTCCTCTTTAAGAGACCTGATTTTCTCTTCAGCTTCTTCTTTTGCTGTTTTGAGTGAATGTAAGTGAACTTCTTTATCTTGGATGAGTTTTTCGTGCTCGTCTTGTGCTTGGAGAGATGCAACTTTTACTTGTCCTAATGTTTCGCGTAATGTAGTGACTTCTTTCGAGAGCTTACCTAGCCTCTCTCTATTGATGGCCGCGTTATGCTGTGCATCTGCAGCTTCTTGGAACGCGGCCAGTTTAGCAGTCAGGGCTGCATCAAAGTCCTGACGGAGATTTGTAAGCTCTTGTTTCGCGGAATTTAGTTCACCAGAAGATGTTCGATATTGTTCTCTTTCAGCTTCAACATTCTGTTTCCAAGCATCAGTGCCTACTGGAGGTTTATTTGATTTCTGTTCTTCGAGCTCGATGGCTCGGGTCTTTGCTGTCTCTGTTGCCTCAATAGCTGCTTGCTTCGTTTCGCATAGTGTCTCGAGCTTTCCTGTGAGTTCTTGGAGTGTTCTTTTAGCCTTTTCGAGATCTCGAAGAGCATGAGTTTTTGTTGCCTCTGTACTTCTTATCTGTTCTTTGAAGCCATCTAGTTCTCTTAGGGCCAAATGAAGCCTACTTTCCTTCTCTAACACCCTCTGAGAAAGAAGAAAAAATTTGTTAGTATATATATATGGTAATTGAACCCTATGCTGCTCGGACTCTTCAAAAATGTCGTTACGTCCATGTCCGATCCTCCAAAAGTAGTGTATTTTTTTAAGGATCTGACACAGATGCGTCAACATTTTTGGGAAGTCCAGACCTATTGCTTTTGGTATAAACCATGTATAAACACATACAAAGGCTGATTCAGAATTTAAATTTAATGAGAATTGAGAGCAACCTTTTTATTATAAATTTCTAGCTCGGCCATTACTATGACCTAATGTCAAAAAAATACTCTATTCAAATCACGTTTATTCTGAATCTACTGACTCTAGATACGGTTACGATACCTCTTCAATGGTTTTTGATCTTTTGATAGTTGGTTTAGCCTGAGGTGAAGAACCAGTATCACCAAACAAACTAACAGCAGCTCTAACAGATTGAAAAGGTGCTCTTGTGTCAATTTCACCAACTTCTGCCTTTGGTGAACCTGTACTTCCTGCTGTTTTTGGTGAACCAACAGATGATGGAGATCCTGTTTTTGAACTTGGTGAACCTGAGGCATTTTGCTTACCTGTTCTTATACTAAATCCAAACATCTTATTTTTTTTGTGCTTCTATAATAACGTCTTCTGTCCTGCATAAAATAATACATATTTCACGATTATGAGATTCTATTGTTTCGAGGGAAAAGAAGCAATAACATACACAGTGTAGTCCTATAAAATGGGGGTATGAGGACGGTCTGTATGTAGACCAGACCTTACCTCAGAGGTTATTTTCAACAGACTCTCGGTTCAAGGAAAAACAATCCCAAAAACAACGAACGATAATGAATGAAACAACAAATAGTAACAAAACAACGGATAGTAACTGAACAAAAACTACAACAAAATGATACAAAAATTGAGGTACAAAGAACAACAAATAGTAACAGAAATCGAAGGACAAGAAATGTGCATGTATAGAGTAGGGCAGGGCACGCAGAATTTTATGTAAGCGATGTTGGTATTGTACTATCAATTTTGCATGTAAATGTATTTGAATCTAGGAGTATGTTGATTTTAGAATGATTTCGTGCTGAGCCTGGTAAAGGAGACTTCTTTTTCATTTCGATAGGTAGGGTAGGAATATACCTAGGAAGGAAGCGGAAGTGAAGTACAAAGGTGCCTTGAACAGGCGGGGAAAAGACGTTTAAAGCGGAGGGAAAACCTCCCTTTACCAAATTCACCAGTCTGAAGTGAAGAAGTGATCGATTCCTTAATCTTTAAATTGCGTAAAAAATAATATAAGACTTAATTTACTTCCCTTCTCGAATCAATTTAGTTTTTTATCACTTTAAAATGGTTGTTGATTTGTTTTTTTATAACTATATATATCGAAATCATTTTATGAGAAAAAGGGTAGATAGGTGCACGACTCATCCAATGTTCATGCAGGCCCTAGGGAATGATTGCATTCCAAAAGCGTGTGATATAGACAACCTAGATATCTGACACAATAATCAATAATTCAAAAATATATATATGAAATTTTGAAGTTATGCCTAATGACACCTTTTCTAAAATGGTGCGTCCGTCATTGCATGCATAAAAATTGTATGATCATTTTTCTAGCATACATAAAAGATTATAAGTCTCAATCTCAAACAAGCAAGAGATATTATATACGCTTAATTAACATCTATCGCAAATAATACGATCTAAAATATAAAGAGAAAACTCACTTGTTATTCATAAAAGAGAAGCCAAGGATTCAAGAAATTGTAATCTCCATGGCTACCAACTCATTGTATTTGTATATTCCAATTCTCAAGAAATAACAATTTTCCTTCTTTTTTTCCTTTTTCTATTTGCAAGAAAATGATCAAAGAATATGAATTGATTGAATGAAATAAAATTAAGATGAGATATAAATATTTTCTAATATTTGTGTAACAAATGAGTCCAAAATGTTTGTGATTTCATTTTTTTCTATTTTTATTTGCTGTTCTTTCGGTGATAAAACATTTACTATTTTCCAAAAGCTTTTAGAGGTTTTTACGGAATAAGCACTAAAAATATATTGCTTAATTACACGATGATTATTCTACATCATCCAAATGTATGTTAAAGGAAAAATTGGAGACTTGAAAAATTCTAATTTTAATTCTTATGATATTTAACTGCGTTTATTAATTTTTAATTTCTTTGTTTGTGAATATTCACAAATTCATCATAATTTTGAATTAAATCGTCGCTTAATTGACCATTTGTTATGTTAAATTTGTGTTATTAGTTAATATTTGACGATAATATAATTTCAAAGCGATTCAAATATAATATGTGTCTATCATAAGTGGATCAAAAGAAATTATTTTAATTAACGGAAGGTTAAATATGTTGTGTCATACATATATGACGAGGATCAAAATCAAAATTTACTATGAATAAAAGGATCAAAAGTGCTATTAAAACTCCTCACCTTTAAAAATAAAAAAATAAAATATCAACCTATTTGGAGTTCACATTTTTATTTATTTATTTATTTGGCGATTATATAAAATAATATAAAAATAAGAGATTTTGTGTATTTTTCTAAGGAAATTTCATCAATACCAAAAAATTGAACTTAATGAATCTCCTTAGATACAGTTTGCCTAATTAAGCTTTATAGCTAAAATTTTGTTTGCTTCATGTTCGACGCAGTATTCATACGGGAAATTGTGATCAAAGAGTTCTTTATCAACCACCATCTACTTTAGAGATCCCTACGGAAATCTTTTTCAAATACAAAAATTCAGTATCTTCCGCCGAATTAGTGAATTAGACAGGATTCCTTTGTCCAGAATAAGAAGCGGTGGGTCAATTTTCATAAATTTCATCGTAAATGTGAAATACTTATACAAATAAAAATGCGGGAGAGATTATTTCCGTATGTATATTTCACTTACCAATATACAAACAAAGTAAATACATACAAATTATATATTTATACATTTAGAAAATTTTCAAATCTCATACAAATCATATTCAAACATGATGATTATATACGAGCTAGGTAAGCATATATAAATTCTGAATTTATCAATTATGAACTAAATTATACTAATCCTGAACGTGGCCTACGTAAATAAGGCTGTACGCTAGTGGCGAAAAGTAATTTCTTCAAACTAATAACTATGTTAAATAATTAACTAGTATATATTTATTTAGTCGTGTAATTTTTCCTTTTATGCCAGACACTATATAAGTAGTGACATAGCGCAAATAACTTTCTATAACAAGCCTTGATTTGGTAATACAGAAAATAAAGCAGATAACCGCAAGAAGTTGTAATATCCACTATTATTATATAAAACGCTTATACTGTCAATGTATATAAGTTGAACCTTTAGACCATTGCTAATATAGTTTTCGACAATCAAGTAAAAGATTTAGACGTCTTGCTACTGTTGGCGCGGATAGTGCAAAGAAGTTTTTCCAGTTTCAAAGTGAGGAACGCGCTACCATCCCTACAGGCCTGAAAGATGCAAACACAATGTAGTTAGAAATGACACTATTTTGTATCAAATGCAACCTTTGATTGCAGCGAGTCAATTGCAGTTCAGACTCTATGAACGTTAAGAGCGACTAGAACCTGAGCTCATTGAAGTCAGTGATACAACAATGACGTACTCAATGTAATTCTACAAAGTGGGGTCTGAACCCCTACTACCTTAGAGGTAGAGAGGCTGTTTCAGATATAATTCACTGATGTTTTAAGGAAATATTGCCAAATTTTCTTAATTAGAAGAGATTGAGCTAGCTATCCAAAAGGACGAGAAGCAGAGAAAACAAAGTTGTACGAGAAATTTCAAGGGGTTGAATAGCAAATAAATCTTGAAATTAACAAAAGAAAAGGCATACATGAACTCTACAACGAGGGCAGATGCTCCTCCTCCCCCGTTACAGACTCCAGCAACACCAAATTTCGCATTCTTTTGCTTCAATACCTGAACCATAGTTACATTTGTGTGAGAGAAATCAAAAGCAGCAACATTCTGCAGATACTATTCAGTTGTCCATTACGAAAACAATCTATCAATATCTACGTGTAAAATATGGCCATATCATATCAAATCAATGACTAGCAGAATATGAAAGTCTAACTAAAAGAGCAGTCCGATGCACTAAGCTGCTCCCGGTATGCACGGGATCTGGATAAGGGCCAGATCATAAGGGTTTGTTGTATGCAGCCTTACCCTGCTCAAACCCCTGACCTCCTGATCGCATACAAAAACTTTACCAGTTATGCCAAGTCTAATAGCTTAACATTAATAACTAGAGGAAGAAGTGGCCAACATACCCCTAAAAGAGTGACCAGAATTCTAGCTCCACTGCACCCTAGAGGATGTCCCAATGACACAGCTCCACCGTGTGCATTTAGTTTTCCCTGTGACCAGAGAACATAATTACACCGGGATTGAGAAAGAGACAGGAGGGGAAATGGATGAATTGATTAGATATCAATTTTTTTATCAAAACTAAATTTGCCACGATATTTCACTATGTAAGCATCCAATGTACACAGAAATGGGAGGGAGACCAACCGAATTAAGATTGAGCAGTCTTTGGTTGGCCAGAGCCACAACCTGTGAAGGAAACATGAAAAATTACGGCCAAACAAAATAAAGTAGAGTCAGAAGACACAGTGCAGATCCTTACAGAGAACGCTTCGTTTATTTCATAATAATCAATTTGGGATGACTCGAGGCCAGAATTCTTAATTGCTTTTGGTATAGCAAGAGCTGGAGCTGTTGGAAATAATTCAGGTGCCTGCCCAATAAATCTTGTTAGACAAGTCACGGTAAGTTGTAAAACTCGAGACAACAAAAGAAAATTCTCTTCTACCTGAGCTGCATCTGCAAATCCTCTGATCCTACCGATTACTTGCAATCCAAGTTCAATCGCCTTTTTTCCACTCACCAGAACTAATGCTGCAGCGCCATCACTAGAGTTACAACATACAAGAGGTCAAAATAAAGCAAACGAGCCTACTTTCTACATCAAGCAGCGCTAAACACAGAGCAGTGTCATGAAAATACTAAAGGAACTCTAGGAGCAGGTTTCTTATTACTGTCTTATATTTCAAAGACGTAATAATAAATGTGTAATGCCTAGGCACATGCACGTATTGTAACACAGGGAAAGAGAGACAGACGAAAGAATACCTTATAATGGAAGCATTGCCTGCAGTAACAGAACCTCCATTCTCCTTGAAACTTGGTCTAAGCTTTCTTAGTTTGGAGGCATCAAACTAGCAAAACAACAATGAAAAGAGGTTCAAAGTGTTGACAGGTAAAATAAGAAACTCAGCAGATCATGGTATCATTTACATTCAGAACTTGGAAAGCAAGGGTGGACAGACAAAAATTTCATCAAGAACGTGTGGAGGAAGACTGGGAAATCAAGTATATGTGCTTGACAATGGCAGGGGAAAGAAACCACACGTGAAAATTGCCAAGTCTGCTGCCCGAGAGTATAACTGATTGAAATCAAATATACAAAAATTGACAAAGAAGATTTACAAATGACATTGATAGAAAGCGAACTTGCACATGGAAGCACTATTTTACTGCACAAGATAGAATATTATGGAATAGATCGTGCAGGGATTTTCGTACAGTTTGTCAAGCAAAAATCCCACGTTAAAGGGTGAAAGTAGGTGTAAAGGATACATAAAAAGGTAAAGAAGATCATAAAAAGAATGATCTCACCCGGAAACAAAAAAACAAATGCATATATCTCAAGTACTATACATGAGTTTGTTAACCAATCCGATTCACCTTTATTAAACCTTCATCTTTATCAACAATACTAGATGGTCTTCCTCTTCCACCAGAAATTTCTACCTGCATGAACATCAAGAATTTAGTCTGAACTCTCAACCTTTCTAGAGCATCATTTTAAGAAAGAATGTAGAACCGCACAGGTACTATTTCCCAAGCAAATGCACCACTACGTTGTGCAGCAATTCCTCGCTCAAAGCTTTGAATAGCATAAGAATCCTAACAGAAAAATGTGAAGACAAATCACCACTAGAAAATTCAATAGACAATGTGTTGAAAACTAAGTTTATTTTCAAGAATTTTCAAGGCCTTGTTTCCAGAAAACGAAACAGCTCCAAGCTTTACATTATAACACACAGCTACTTCCCACAGAAGGAGAAGTAAGAAAACAGGAAGCAAGAAAACAAAAATGAAGAGATAAATCTCAAAACTTCAGGTAGCAGCAGATATTACCTGCTCTTCTCTTGTAATTTTATACTGATCAGCACATAGTTCTGCACAGACGCCCATGCCGAAATCATTATAGACATCCCAGAGTCCATCTTTTAGCATGCCATCTACAACAGTATCATGCCCTAGACGAGACCCCTTCCTATCAATATAAGTAAAATCATAAATGACTATGGAAAATTATTTTTACTGTAAGTTATATTTGACAAATTCTAAGTGCTAGTCATCCTTAAAATAGAGCTTCCCCAAAGCAGACAAAGAAAAAGAAGAAGGAGAAAATACTTTAAGGACGTTGTCTTCCGACAATCAGAGAACAAAGGTCTTTCAGAGGATTATGATTTGCCACTTGTAAGATCCATACTAGAATATCAAGAAACAGCCTAATACACAGATATAATGCAAAAACTTTGAATGCATTGGCATAGTGTCTTCCACCAAAATTGTCAATTTCACTTTGAGGCATTGCAAACTATAATACATACAAAATTTCCTGGAGAACCAAAAAACTAAATCTTGATTTCTCATTTTCACATAAGGTAGATTGTTTTGTAAGGACAGTTTTGCAGCCACAACAGATTGAGGATTTGAACATTATTGATGGAGGAAAGACAGTTTAACACCAATACTAAATGTGCTTCCGCTCTCTTCTCTTTTTTATTCTTGTTTTCTTGGGAAGTGGCAGTTTCCATTTTATTATTGTCCAGATACATACAATCATTAGAATAAAAAATCAGACCTTGCTTGAGCTAGGTATTTTGGTACATTAGACATGCTTTCCATGCCACCAGTCACAACAATATCATTGGCTCCTGATTGTATAGTCTGTGCTGCAATCATTGTTGCTACAACAAACGTAAACATGTCAGGAAGAAGTGGGCAAAAAACATGATAGAAATAATTGAGATGTATAGATGCATATCCTACCTTTAAGTCCTGAAGAACACACTTTGTTAATGGTCGTGCAAATCACTGAATAAGGTATCCCAGCTCCTAAGGCAGCCTGTCTAGCAGGGGCTTGACCTAAGTTTGCGCTGAGAACATTTCCGAAGAAGACCTCTTGAACAAGGGATGGATCTACATTTGCTCTCTTAAGGGCAGCTACAGTCATAAAACAGATATATCGGAAGGTTGTCAACATAACAAACTAAAGTAAATGGACATCACATAACAGATGGAAAAGTTAGCTATCTATAACTATCACCTCGGATTGCTGCAGAACCAAGCTCTGTAGCAGACAAAGACGAGAGAGAACCAAGGAAACCACCCATAGGTGTTCGAGCAACACCCACAATGCATACATCTGAAATTTCAAACATTTTGTTATACATATGAAGCAAATCCCAAAACTAAAAATATTTGGTGTTAAAGTTCATATCTTTACAGCACTCAAGGTGTAGCCTAGTAGTCAACGAAATGAATTGAGGATCATGAAACAGTAGGTGATTTATTCTCAACTGTTCAAGTTTGGTGGATAGAGTTAATCGATAACTATATGAGGCAAATCCCAAAACTAAGAATATTAGATGTTAAAAAATCAGATCTTTACGGCACCCAAGGTGGCCTAGTAGTCAATTGAGAATCATGAGGTCTCAAGTCTGTTCAACTGTTAATCAATACCTGTATTGGTGGAAAGTAACAGGTAGCTCAACACCATAGTTATAAAAAAAATAATCGTATCTTTACGATCATATTGTTTAGTACTCCACCAATACCACTAAATTATCGAATTAAGCATGTCTATGACAAATAAAAAAAATAATCACAGCTTACATATATGTATTCAGAATTCTAACCAAACAAACACTAATAGCACAAAACTACTCCCTTTAATCCCAATTCAGATGATCTAACTCACTAAACGAAATCTTAGTAGCTCAGTTAGTTGACTACGTGAACTTTCACTTTCACCTTTTGGTGATAGTTTGATTCGTCAACTTGTAAACCCCTCCCCGAATCCCCTTCCCCTAACCCCAAAACCAAAACTTATCAACTATGAAATTTATGAAAACCCAATGAGAGAAGAATGAAAAAAAGAAAGAATTACCTTGAGGTTTAATGGAATCTTGAACCATTTTTGCCATTAGATTTCTCCCAAAATGATCAATCAAGAACCAAAAATTAATTGTACCCAATTCAAATTATTTTGAAACAAAACAAAGTAATAACAGAAGAAATAGCTCCGATCAATAACAAATTTTTTAAGGTATTAAAGTTTTACACTAAACAATTTTTTCACAAAAAGTTTGATTCTTTTGGGAAAACTTTTTTTTTACGAAGATTTTGGATTTTGTATTTATAGAGCTGCATAGAGTTACGTGCCAATATTTTCTTATATGGAAAAATGAATTCTTTTTTTATTTTATGAATAAAACATAAAAAAGTTTTGAAAAATTTGTAAAGGATTGCAAAATGAAATCTCGAAATTAAATTTTAAATATCTCCTTCCTAAAATATATATCACGTTTCCTAACTAATTTGTTTTACAAGGAATAATTCTTTTAAAATCTGAAACGATTAATTTTGTGATCATTTCTTAATTTTTTTTTTTTTAATTTCTAAACATTATTTTAGTTATATACTCTTCTCGTTTTAAACTTTTTAACGCTATTCTGATTTTATATTTTTCATGTGAAGTGTTTAAGAAAAGAGAAAAAAGTTCAAATATGTCATTACATTTTGAGAAAATACTTCATATATGTCATTTGTGTAAAGTTTGGCTCATCTACGTCATTTTCATTTGAAGATAATGCTAATTCATATCATTATATGTTAATTGAAAACAAATTCAGTTTTGCAAAATTATTTTTTACACGTGGTTGATTATGATTTGGTCACGTCATTATTTAAGTCATTTCTTTTAAAGGAAAAAAAGGTTCAAATATGTCATCGAATTTTGAGAAAAGGTTCATCTATGTCATTTCAGTTAATAAATAATACTTTTCAAATGAAAATGACATAACTGAGTCAAATATTTAATGGATAACATATTTGAATCTTTCCTCTTAAGAAAATAAGATTACAAGATAATTTGATATATTATATGAATATTTAATTTAAGCTGATAAAATTATAAAACAATCACTTTTTTTATCAAATCAACATAAATTAAATAAAGTAATATTTAGATTCAATATCACCTATTATTATGATCTTAATTTTTGTGTAAGAATATACTAAACGTGTTTAATTGAGTGAAAAATTTAGAATCAATTTTTTGTTGTGCAAAATTAAATAGGAAATCTTTATAGATGGTATTTTTTTACTGACTGAATATAGAATATCATTTTCTTCT
This sequence comes from Solanum lycopersicoides, assembly GCA_022817965.1. Taxonomy (NCBI): domain Eukaryota; kingdom Viridiplantae; phylum Streptophyta; class Magnoliopsida; order Solanales; family Solanaceae; genus Solanum; species Solanum lycopersicoides. The sequence goes on along the minus strand of CM040621.1, from coordinate 7,443,565 downwards.
AAATTTCGAATCAATTTGACTAAGCATTTTCGGATTTATTCTTCATTAAATATAATAAGTTCCATACTCACGTAAATATCGTGACATACCCAAATTTCCAAATCAAGTATTATAACATAGTTAAAATATAAATATTTCAAAATCTTTATTTTCTTAAAAAAATTTCAGACTTATTACACAATAAAAATGTATCGATTCGTCTTATTATAATATCATATAAGTGTTACATAAATTTCACATGGTACAAAATTGCCCCTATGAAGGACTTGTATAGGAAGAGTTAAATTAGTCTTTGGTGGAAGATTCATATGTATAGTTAAATTATATTCACTTTTTTAAGTGTATCATAATGTATACTTAATATATAATTCATATGTAGGTAAATTATATTTAACTTTTTGAATGCATCAATAACTCGTATTTACTTTGTATGATATTTGATTACTTTTTATACAAATAAAAACATAACTATTTTTGTTGACAGTATATAATTGAATTTTTCTTCTTCTTTTAATCTTCCAAAGATCACCTCAATCTTGTTGCTATTGACTATTGAGTATTGACTATTGTGATAGTAAATGGGCTGGTGATGATCAATTATTATGGAAAACTTATATAAATATATTATAATTAAAAAATATTTATTATTTATAATAATAATATTTTTTTACTTAATCACATTTAATTCATTTATAATATAAGTTTAATTCATATTACAAAGAATAATTTTTTATTCACATATAATACAAACTTTAATGATAGATAATACACTTATAATACAATGTGTCAAATTTTTATCAAACAAACATAATATATTTTTAAAAAATTATAATTCATATATAATTCATATATATTGCATACATAATTCACTTTTAATGCATATTGCAGATTTAACATAGTATTGCTATAAATGGTAATAAATAAAAAGTATTGCTAAAATCAGTAATTATTTATCAAAATGTACCAATTTATATAATTTTTTCAATTATTACTTGAGCCCGGCCTGTTTTTATTGATAAGTCAAAAAATAATAAATACTAATGTCTTGATTCAACAATCATTTAAGACCGGTTAAGAAGGACACTCACTGATTGAATTTCGTGTAATTATATGCAATTGAAAAAAAAAACATAGTATAACAATCTATAGATTTTATTGGCGATAAATAGTCTACTTTAAATTTTTTAGCAAAAAAAAACATTTTTTTAAATATTTATTTGACATTATATACAACATTCCTTTTCTTTAAAAAATAGATTTTTTTATATTTTATTTTCTCTCTTTATTTTCTAGTAGTTGGCACGTCTGCTTTTACTGTTCTTTTTTTTTCTCTCTTTATAATTTGTCAACAAAATTTTCAAAATGTCATTATTTTGTTATTTAAGAGGACTCATTGTCAATACTTTCATTATTTAGTAAAAATGTCACAATTTTAATTTATTATGTATCTTTTTAATCTATTTTCTAATTGTTTAAATTGAAAGAAGACAAATATTTAAAACAGAAAGGAGAAATTAAGGGGAGAGAAAAAAATTAAAGATGGAAGTATTGCTTAAAACTCTCATCAGTTACAAAAAATCAAAAAATTCAAAAAATCAACCGACACTCCCAAAATCTGATGAATTCTCTCAACTTTTGATTTTCAAGATTTCCATACAAATTCGACGAGATAATTGCTTCTTCCTTATTCTTTTTCTAATTGTTTATAATTGATATAATTGTTAATCATATTCTGTTTTCATATATTTGAAATTGATATAGTATAAAAAAAATTGAAAGTGTAATTGAAAATAATTGTAAAGCGTAGTATTCAGGTTTCGTATAATTTTAAAAAAGTAGTCTGTTTCCGTCCGTTTTTGTTTTCGTCCGTATTCTGTTTTGGTTGTAAATTGTATGAATTATGGATAACGTATGACTATTTGAATAAGTTGTATTCCTTAACGAAACAAATATGATCAATGTATGTATGTTGTAAGCGTTTGTTCTTAAATGGATACATTTTCAATATTTGTTTTGTATATGTATATGTTAAGGGACTTCTATGAAATATGAAGAATTACTATTGTGAATACAAAATAAATTTATGGATATATACTGACAGAATACAGAATACAATATACAATTTCAAATCTATGGATACAAAAATACAATAAAACTATGAAATACAAAAATACATACTGACTAAAACATTAACAAAATTCAATATACACTTCCAAATCTATGAATACAAAAAAAATTAAAACTATAAAATACAAAAATAAATAATAACTACAACAGAATGAAAATTCCATATACACATACCAATCTATTCGATAATAGTAAATACACAATCAAACTTATAAAATGTGTTACATTGACATAACTTAAAAAAAAAAAAAAAGAACACAAAATACAATAAACATATTAAATACAAAAATACATGCTAACTATAACAGTGAATACAAAAAACATTAAAACTATGAAAATACAAAAATAAATAATAACTATAACAGGATGAAAATTCCATATACACTTACAAATGTATTCGATAATAGTAAATACACAATCAAGCTCATAAAATGTATTACATTGACAACTAACACAAAAAAAAAAAAAAAACACAAAATACAATAAATATATGACATTTTAAAAAATTTCCCAATACAAAAATACATAGTAACTATAACAGACTAAAAATATATGACATTTTAAAATATTTCCCAATACAAAAATACATAGTAACTATAACAGACTAAAAATTTCATATACACTTTCAAACGCATTGTAACATTTATTTTTTTGAATCTTAAAAATTACTAAACAAATTAAACTAAACATGCAATACACAGCACATGAAAAAAAAATACCTCTTCTCCAAAAAATTGGTCTTCTTCAACTTCATGGTTACGAATTTGTGTGGGATTTTGCACAACTACGGATTCAGGCATTTTTTCCTGTCGTATATCCTCCTTAGATTTAGAAGCGGAACCTACATTGTTGTTTATTTCTTGAGTGAAAAAAAAATTAAACGATGAGAACTCGGAAGAACTTAGATTATTTTGTCCAATACCTCTAGTAACTCTCTTGAAAGCGTCCATTGAAGAGATAATTTTGTATTATGAAACCCTAAAAATTGTTTTAAGAACAACAACAAAACAAAAAAAATAAAAAAAATACTAAAATCAGTAAGTAAATCAATAAGGAATATGAAGAACATAATACCCAAATCAATATGAATCTTCAAATCAAACCTTGAAACAAAATTAATTGAGAATGATAGAAAATAGGAAAATTCGAGAATCTGTAGAATTGATTTTGGAAGAATGTTAGAGAGAGAAAATAAAAAGAAACGTAAGAAAAGAGAGAATAAATCTGGGGAGTTGATTATGAATAAATATATAGAGAGAAATTGATAAGGTTAATAAAAGAGAGATGAGAGAGAAATTGATAAGGTTAATAAAAGAGAGATAAAATTTAAAATATCATTAATATCTATCCAATTACATAAAAATAGGAAAATGTGTAATCTATGAGAGAGAAAAAAAAGGTATAAATAATGAGAGAGAAAATATTAATAATATCAGAATAATTATTTATTTTTAAAATAATCACATTTTTGACATGTTTACTAATATTATTAAAGTATGGATATTATCACTAAATAAGTTGGTTTTTTTGACTAGTTAGCTAAATTTCCCTTTTTTTACATATTTTTCAATTCTCTCTTTCTTTCCTTTTTTTTTCATCCTCTTTCAAGTTTAGAATTTCTATATTATTTTCTAAAGTATTTCTATTAAAGAGCAATCAGAACAATAATTATTCATAGTAAATAATTCAAATCATACGAATTTTATTTATATTAATTGTTTGGGTTATTTTTTTAAAAGTTGAGATTTTCTATATTTTTTATCTTATTGTTGGATGTAAGATTATTTTTACAAATTGTCGTACTTGTATTTTTTTGCAACGTTTTCTTCCCCCAAAAATTTCAATGTCTTGTGATTTCTTGAATAAGTTTTTTTTTTTCAAATTCTAATAAATAATTAATTAATATACTTATGACAATTTTTTAAAATTTAAATTTTGTTGATTGAATTTGATAATGAATATTTATTTTGTCTCCAAGGAATGTATCTAAATTTGTTAATGAATACAACGAACACATAACAATGTTAAATCATCTAAATTTATTAATGAATTTCGTTGATTGCATTCCCAAATAGTAATGCAAGTAATTGTATACCTATGTAAAATTATAATGATACTAATACAAGCAAATGTATACCAATTTATAAAAGAATATGGACGAATGTATCAAATAAAAATGTATATCAATGTAAATTTGAAAGATATTAATGCAAATAAACGTATACCAATTTATTATGAATACGAACAAACTTATCCAATATAATTGTAAAATTAGAAAGATATTAATGCAAATAAATGTGTACCAATTTATAAATGAATATGGACGAATGTATCCAATACAAATGTATACCTGTTTAAATTTGAAAGATACTAATACAAATAAATGTATACCAATATATTATGAATACAAAGAAATGTATCCAATAAAAATGTAAAATTAGAAAGATATTAATGCAAACATTTGTATACCAATTTATAATGAATATGGACGAATGTATCCAATATAAATGTATACCTATGTAAAATTCGAAAGATATTAATGCAATAAATATAAATGTATACCAATTTATTATGAATATGAACAAATGTATCCAATACAAACGTATGTCAATCTATTAGATGAATATTTATTAATGAATATCAACAACAAATGCATACAAATTTGTTAAGTGAATATGAATTGAGTTCAAAGACAAAATAATTGACAGGTTATGCACTCATAGGAATACCTTTGAAATAAGAAAAATCATAATCAAAATATCTTTCTTATTTACATGGTGTAACAACATTCTGTTTACATGGTGTTGTGAATTGCTGATAATTTACATGGTGTAACAAATTTTTTTATTTCCATTTTTAATTTTGTTCTTTTATTTTTTTTACTTCTATTATTTTAAGTTCTATTTTAATTCTTATTATTCTAAAAATTTATTTTATATTATTATATTTCATTTTTTTTGTGTTCTCAATCTTGTTTTACGTGATTTTCTGTATTTTTTTTGTGTTATCTATTTCTTTACGTCATGCTTATTTTCTCAATGGCATGATTTTATTAGTATTCTAATTTTTGAATTAGAATAGAATATATTGTTAAGTAAGATTATAGATTTACGTTTTCTTTTTTTTTTTCAAAAAAATAAAAAATTGTATTTATGTATGCTATGTTAAAATTTGCTACAAGAGTATCATTTTGAAATTTTTTGTTTTGAATTTATAACTTGCGTTATATTTTCAGTTTAATTTATTTTAGTAGTATTGAATTCACATTGCACGTCATTTATTAATTGGACTTGGTAGATTATCTTTTTTCCAAACATTTAATAATTTATGACATTTTATTCGTCATTTTTTAATTAGACTTGAATTCACATTGCATCCACATGACATTTAACAACTTTCGTTAATAAAAAGGATAATTCTGACTCAATAGTTTGACGGGAATAGTAGTTTAAGCTGAAATATAGTTTAAGGATAAATGTGAGCTATTTTGGAATAGTTTAAGGATATTTTAACCTTTTTTCGTTTAGTCTATGTGGCAGTGAAATCTTATTGACAAGCAGTGTGGCATTCATGTGACATCTACATTGCAGTTAACAACTTCTGTTAATAAGAATGACATTTTTGATCCAATAGTTTGACGAAAAATGATAGTTTTAAGCCGAAATATTGTATTAAAATAAAACTGATCTATTTCAGTTTAAGAAAATTTTAAACCCGTTTCCGTAGAAGAAAATATGTAGACAATATTTTTTTTTATGAATTCCACGGCAACTCGATTCCATAAGTTATAATTGCACGTTTTTGCTTTTTTATTTTCTTAAATAATTATGTAGAATAAATTGTGTAAACCATGATTGTCACCATTTCAGGGAAGTTGATTCCAAAAGCAACTACACGTTTTTAGCTTATTTTGTAAAAAATTAAAATTTAAATTGAAAAAAAGAAGAAGTTATATTAACCGTAGGTAACTCCTCAATTTATAATTAAAAATATAAATATTTGATTTTAAAAATTCAAATTTAAAACTACTACTCTATCCGTCCGCTCATGTTTAAATTAATTTATATTAATTCAATATTTTAAACAAAAAAAATAAATATTCAAACTACATGAAAAATACTATAAATTGCAAATTTTTACATATCAATATAATGGGGAAAAAAATCATGAAATACGAAAGTAACAAATAAAAATACTATAAATTGCAAATTTTTACATATCAATATAATGGAGGAAAAAATCATGAAATACGAAAGTAACAAATAAAAATGAACGGGAGAGTAGTATAGAATTCCTAAACTTATTAGGAATCGAAATAACAAGGTAGTTGGAGTCATTATAGGATTAAGAAAAATAAATTCGAAACCTATAAATAGAACAAGTCTGTTTATGAATCCTCCTAAGAATAAATATTTAGAAATTAGGGTTATAGAAAATATTTAGAAATTAGGGTTCTACCATGGATATTGAAGTTGATCATTATAATGCTTTGGATTTACCCTCCGGTAAGGAAGGAGCAAAGCTTTCTGAAATCGATATATCGAAAGCGTATCGAAAGAAAGCATTAGAATTGCATCCAGACAAGAGACTCCATGATCCAGTTAACGCTCACTTAAATTTTCAAAAACTCAAAGCTTCCTATGACATTCTGAAGGATCAGAAAAAGAGGAAGTTATTTGATGAGATGATCCAATTACAACAACAACAACGACAACAACAAGAAGATTTGAAGCGTAGAAAGATGATGCCAGTCCCAGAACAAATATTTGTACCTGATATTAATTTGGCTCGATTAGAAGAAGAGGAACGAACTGCTATAAAACTTCTAGGTGAAATTGCTAGGATTCGTGAAATATTGCTTTCGAAGAAAGAGTCATCAGATATGTGTGTTGACAAGGAAAAGGTGCTTAAGGTATCATGGAGTAAAAGCATTGAAGATTATACTTGCCAAAACTTGAGAGAGTTATTTAGTAATTTTGGCCAAGTTGAACATGTAATCATGAGTTCGAGTTCTAAGAAGAAACGTTATGCTCTGGTTGAAATGTTATCTAAAGACGATGCAGCTAAAGCCGTCTCTTCTTGTGTCTTGCCTGGTCTCTTAATTGTGCCTCTTGAGGTACGCTAGCTTATAAGTATTCCCAAAGACAAGGCGATTTATTTTTATGTTGAAACTTTATGTCAGCCAGGGGACTCTGATCATAAATGGGTTGTTTGTCCCGGTGAAAGGGACGCTCTCCTTTTAATCGCTATTAGATATTGTGTTTATTTGTAGAGGTTTTTGATACTTATTGGGTTTCTTGTATATTGATGGTTTAAATAAATGTTGAATCTTTATAAGTAGTTATTAATTTTCAGAAACGTACCTTCATAGTTCATAGGATAGAAACGTACCTTCATAGTGCATTATCTGAGCATGAGTAAATTGCTGCATCAAACGCATTCCTCATTAGTATAAGAAAAAACCAATATCTAGTACTAGTAATTTTCATCAAGAACAGGCTCAAAATCGCATTCCTTTTGTTGCTAAGTGCACAGCATACTAGTAATTTTCATCAAGCACAGGCTCAAAATCGCATTCCTTTTGTTGCTAACTGCACAGCATACTAGTAATTTTCATCAAGCACAGGCTCAAAATCGCATTCCTTTTGTTGCTAACTGCACAGCATACTAGTAATTTTCATCAAGCACAGGCTCAAAATCGCATTCCTTTTGTTGCTAACTGCACCGCATAAGATTTCCAACCCCCAGGTATAAACAATGAAAGAGATGCATTGATAGTGTCATTGATTGTTCAAAGAACAAGTCTGAAGGTGAGATTAATGCGTAATGAATCTGCCTTTACACGTTTAGGCACTGAATGAAGCCAGTCCCGTTGAGTATAACCTCTCATTACCAGCAATGAACCGTGTTTTAGGACAAACGAGTGTTTGTCTGGAAAGGCATCCTTCTTCAATCGTTTTCTGGGAGGTTCACCACTGGTGTTTTTACCTTGTGCAATGAATAACAAACAGAAGAGGAAGTGATAAATACGATTTTCGTGGGATCAACATTGTCGTTTGCAAAATGTAAGAGTTGATTTCTTAGATAGTCGCTCAACCAATAGTTAGTCATTATATCCGGAAGTCACATTTTTTGTTGAAAGAAAATGGAAACAAGAAAAAATGTGACTCATAACTATTAGTTGAGTGATCTGAGAAATCAAACCTCAATATGTAACTGAATGGAAGGTCTGCTATACTCGCACCTCATTTGACAAATAAAAAGATATTACATAATCAATATCAAGATGTACCTCGGGATGTTTTATCTGGTTTCTTTTTCAGCAAGAATTCACGTTCACATCCAAAGGAAAGAGAAGCAATTTCTGGAGTTGGTCCATAAAGTTTCTCATCATCAGCATGCCAACCTACATAGTCATCGCCTCCCTTATACCTATTCAGTAATAAGCTGTTGAAACGACTTCCTGGAAGAGCTTCATGGACCTAAGGTGCAACACTGATGGTATAAGAAAGACAACTAGCTTGATCACTGGGAACTAGAACTTGAGAGGTTGAAGAAGAGCAAGCTTACAGCATCTAGAATAACCTTAAGCGGAGGAAATTCATCCCAAGAATATGCATGAGGCTGGTATCCACTGTAAACTAGTTGTGGTAATCCTTCACTTGCCACATAACAAGTGTCTCTGGGCTGTGGAAATATTAAGAATATTGTCAATGTGTTTTTCCTCATAGGAACATGTGCATCAGATTGTTATGACATGTAACATTCATATTAGAAAAGGGGAAACTAACACACCAAGAGAGAGGTAAAGCAACAGCATTTTAACTTGGATGATCATTCAAGCGCTAGACAAACAAAACAAAGAAATAACACACCAAAGGGGAGTAAAGGAACACTACTATCACTTTCAATATGAACGGTCTGTCATGAGCACAGACTAACTTATTCACATACTAAAAGAGAACTCAACAACATTTTGAACTTGAATAGTCGGTCATGGGCAGACGAACAAAACTGCCCTTAAAATCCTAACAATACAGACTCAGAATTTGAACACCATCTTTGTTCATGGGCTTTCTCATTACTCAAAAATAAGTCAGTGCAGAAGCGATCCAATATAAGAAAATAAAAATAGCATCCAGCTTTAGCGTTCAAACTTTACGGTTGTGTGTGTTGCTTTCCACCCAGTTGAAGCTTCAAGTTTGGAAGAGGAAAAAGCATTAATTCCATCTCCGAGGGGAAAAAACCTTTTCTTTATAACGAACTTACTGTTGTTTTGCCACAACCACAACCCCAACAAATTTCTTGGGAGAATAAGCTACATGGGAGTGAATGATTAGTAAATTCTTCTGTTGCTCTTTCTAGTAACTATAGGTTTGAATTATCACCCTTGTTCCATTCCAAACCCTCTCGTTCAGGTGGCATTGGAGATCTATGTAATGGTAGTTCGTGAATTTCAGATAAACTATATCAATCTATCACCTATATTTGCACAGTGGAATTTGAAAACTATCAATCTCAATCAAATCCTCAACCCAAATGCAACATAGTTGATTTTCTAACGTAATTATCCATGAAATCCTACAATAAGCATAGCAGTCAGCATAACCGTGTAGGGATCACATCTGGAGAAAAGATTGAACCACATGCACTAGTCAACTTGCCTAAGATTCACCCCCTGTTCTAAAAGATCAAAGTGGAAACATTTTACTTATCATGGGTCTAGCCCCTCAAAAAAAAACAAAAAAAACAAGTACATCACATAAAACTACATCAAAGATGTACGAATATAGTCAGACAAGGAAATACAAAGCAGCGTATCTAAAACTTAAAAATATGCAAGATAGCGGAGTCAGGGATTTCCACTAAGAGGATTCAAAACATAAATAAGTAAACACACGAAGAAGTTAAGATCTACTATATACAACAATAACATACCCAATGTAATCCCACAAGTAGAGTCTAGAGAAACTAGAGTGTGTGCGGTCTTACCCCTGCCTTGTGAGGTACAGAACTTATTTTCAATAGACCCTCAGCTCAACTATAGCATATTTAATCAGGTATGCAAATAATGAAGAAAAGAGCAGTACCAACAAATATGATAACCAAAGCAAAGGAAACAACAAGCAATACTAAAATCAAAGAGTAAGATAATAAGAAAGTAATAATAACAATACCTAGACTACGCTCGACTAATCTACTCCAATCCTCGACCTCCATAAACACCCTATCTAGCGTCACGTACTCGGTAAGTTGCTTCTATGTCCTATATAATCACCTCTCTTCTATACTTTTTCAACCTACCTCTACCTTTCCTTAGCAATACTATGTCAACCTTTCACACCTTGGGCCTCCTAGCTCCATGGAAGAAAACTATCTACTAAGCTTCTGCCCTAATCTTCGACTAACATAACCTACTATCTCGCATCATGTCCTTGATAAATTGCAGAGTGTTTCATCTCCTATCTAATCACCTCTCCCCAATATATTTTCGACCTACCTCTACCTCTCCTCAGCACTATTGAATCATAAAGCATGAGAGTTTAGTCTCCATTTTGCCTCTTAAAACATTACAGTTTACACTAAACGATTCACATACAAAAATACAAACAGAGTAAAATTGAAGGAGAAAGGCAGAAGAAAAATGAGTACCTGGACACAAGATCGACCGAAGACGCGAATCGTTGGACGATTCCATGGTATATTTTTGTTAAGGTATTCTAAATAATCCCATGACTGATCGTAATTTAGGAACCTAGGCATGTATATTACTTCGCTTCCATTTCCTAATTCAACTACTCTTTTTGTTCTAGAATCGCTTATTTCCGCCGGAGCTTCACTCTGCTCCGCCTCAAGGCGGTGACAGTCGCCGGTCTCCGCCTTCAGGTTCAGTTTCGTCACCGTCGCCATTGGCGTAGGAAGAGATTCGAAATGCTTTGGGGCCTAGAAGAAGATGGCGGCAAATTCGACCCGACTCGGTCCGATTGTCTTGGCCAATTATTTACATCTCAAAATCAAAATATACATAGAATATACACTAAATTACATTATGATATATTCAGAAAATACAGTTTATGCATTATAATATGTTCAAAAAATACAGTTTATTTATTCATGAGCTATACATTACATTGTCTCTACGTTATGATACATTCAAAAAGTTGAATGTAGAAGTTAACTTATCCAATCAAGTACATTATGATCGGACTCGGTTCGATTGTATGTAGCCAATGATTTAATCTCAAAATCATTGAAAATATATCTAGACCATACATTGAATATACATTGTAATACATTCAAAAAAATTTGAATATACATTACGATTGAAAAAATATAATTTACTTATAAATGAGCTACTGACTATATATTATAATAAACTCAAAAAGTTGAATATAAGTTAACTATACACGAAATATAAAATCAACTCAAAAAATCCTCTAAGCATTCCTAAGTTTAAGATGTGAGATACTCTCTATATTTCAAATATTTATATAACTTGTTCGAAACAATTCATGTGGATATTTCAAATATTTATAGAATTTGTTTGAAACGATTCACGGTTGTATAAATTTTAAAGAAAAAGGAAAAGCAACTAAGAAAAAGAAGGGAGCAAGGAGGAGGAGGAGGGAGGACGAAGAAGAAAAGGAGGGGTCAATAATCAACTCTAATTTAAGAGCCGATATGATTTTATGGGCTAATTTTGTCATATTTAGTCATAAATATATGAAAAATTCATCAAGTCAACCTTGAACTCGATAATAAAACTTATTTTAATACTTTCAATACACGGTGTTTATTTACCCCCTAAAACAACTTTTAAATGAACTAAATATATTTGGTGGCAGGTATTGCAATTTGCATGTTGATAATACTTAACATGAACACATTGGAAAATTTAGATGAGTGTGAAGGGAAGTGGAAAAATGAAGATGTCGAGAAGAGGGGTTGCTCAAATTGTAAGCACTTTACACTTCAATCTGAAAGGTTGTTAGTTCGAGTCACCAAATGAAACAAAAAAGATGAAACGTAAAAAAAATGAAAAAGAAGGGAAATGAAGATGTGTATCAGATATTAAACCGATAAAAACAGATACTACAAAAATCCCCCTTCCACTTCTTAAACCACTCCAATTTGAGTTATGCACATACTTGATCAAAATCTACAAATATCATTTGTTTAAGTTCCAATCGAAAAATGTCAAACACAGGCGCTTCTTCTACTAGACGTCTTTTTCCGCCTATAACAAGACGTATATAGCTCAAACGAGACATGCATCGATGTCACTGATAACCATTCTACGTGGAGGCCGGAACAACGCAGGAAAGATCGTTCAATTTGATCTTCAACTCTATGTCCCCAGACTCTACATCACAAAGCCTTAACCAAACATCTTGCACAACTTCACCATTCACCCAACTAATGCTGCTATCGATTGCTAGGCAGTTGTCTTTATTCGGGATAACCTTCCTTAATGTTGTCCCCTCAGAAGCAACCCCGAGAATCGTTCTCAATCTAGCAGCTGCAACCAAAGGCTGAAGACTGAGATGAGCATTTCCCATTTCGTCGTCTGCTTTGAAATGGTCTTTATCAAACACTTCCTGTTATAATTGTGTATCAATGACAAGGAGTGAATTTCACAGAAATTTTTCAAAATAAATGTACTCTAGATACAACTATTTAGCTTCATTTCAGCAAAATGGCAACTTTAAATAGCCTTAAATATCACTCCTTTCAATATGTAATACAATATGTATATCGTCATCAGATTGTTCCTCTTTTTCTTTTCTTTTTCTCTATGTCGATTGCATAAGATTGAAGAGTTGGACGTTGACGACATTCTGATTTTCTTCCTAGACGTTTGACTTTAAATTTTTAACTAATGGTTGTTTCCCACAAGACACGAATGGGGTAAAAGTATTATCTTGGGTCTATGTATACTCATACCTTTAAAGATTTCTGTTTTCTTAGGTGAGTTTTTCTGTTTTCTAATAAACTATTTCAGGTCACGGGTTCGAGCCGCGGAAACAAACATGGACCCTTGAGGTGGAGCTTAGTCCACCGGGTGGTCCTTTTCCCCCCTAATAAACTATTTCACTAGATTTATCTTTTTTCCTGTTTGTCCAATGCACTCGTTCAGATACGGGAGATATAGCTGTTTGACACGAAAGGGTGCTAGAACTTCAGAGCACCTTTTATTTGATCTTTAAGTTCAAACATATCACACAACATGCAGCGTAACAATTAAACAGAGAAACAACACCACGAAAAGTCCAAAATAATGTCACGTCATCTAACAAAAGTCGAGTCATTAAAATTGGAATGCAGTGGAGGAACATGAGAGATGATGAAACAAAAGTTTAGAGGTAAAGGCAAATACCAATTTGAGAACCTCAGCCGGCTCAGAGATAGTGAAACAGAATTCTTCATTCCAAACAGGATTAAGGCAGCTATTTATGACTTTGGTTTTGGCAGTCTGGTATAACAATAAAACATAATATCAAGATGTTAGCTCGCGAAAAGCAATTTCAAAACTCTCATGCAAAGTGAAAGGTAGAACCACAAATCGCAACAAAACGTCTGAGGTGACATGCAACATAAAAGATTCTATTAGTATAATCTTTTCCGAGCAATTTTACTATTAATTTCAAATACACAGTTGTAAACGAAAGAGAAACACCCTATTTCCAGCTCCACCCATAAGCCAGGCAAACAACTAGCAAGAAAAGATCAATTTATCTGTGACCTCAACAACAACAACAACAACAACATACCCAGTGTAATCCCACAAGTGGAGTGTACGCAGCCTTACCCCTAATTGGTGAAGGTAGAGATCTTGTTTCCGATATTTGTGACCTCAACACATTCCAAATAATTAAATTTGATTTGACAATCACATTTCATTATCACTATTGTTAACTAGGATTCAGAGTATGCATTTGAAACCGTACTTGTAAAAGCCCTTAACTTTCAAAGAATAAAGATGACCAGAGTCACACGAAATGACAAATAATATCTTAAGGAAGGAACAGAAGGGGTTAACATAAATCTACCTGATTACCAAGCTTGAGAATGACATAAGGATCACTTGTCTTGAAGTCTCGAATCACCAAACGTCTTCCTTTTATAACAGTCACTTTTATCTGTCCTAATTTATCTCCCATAATCCACTATAGCAATGTAACAAACTCCGAAAACAGTACCAAAACTGCATCTCACAAGTACTTACCCTTATTAAAAAACAGAAGCCAAAACATATTCAAGGATATAGAAAAGAAACAAGCACTTGATTTGAAGAGGGGTGTAGGGGGCACGTTCTGTTATAATCTATGTTGTTCAGACCATCCAGAAATGTTGTCATACACCTATTGGATACTCCAAAAGCGTCACACACGCGACATTATTTTTGAAGAGTCCGTAGGTGGCACTTTTTCTTATAAAACCACATGACAGAATTCGACCATATTGTTAAGCAGTCCCTCTAACCTATATATATGCATTTTCAAACATTTTATGATAGGTAAATTAGGCAATATTGATATGAGATGACGAAACATAAGAAATTGATTGGTAAAGTAGCATCCCACTCAATTGCTTACCAATTGCTATCACAAGAACAATTCTAGCAAAAACAAATACAGTTATACAGATGCAACAAATCACATAAGCCTCGTAATGCAGTTAGACACACAACTTCAATAGCAATATCCTACTAAATACGCCCTCTATACCAATTTATGTGACATCCATTCCTTTTTAGTCCGTCCAAAAAAGAATGTCACGTTTTATATAATTAGAAACAACTTAAGTTTAAATCACATTTTACCTCTAATGAACTGATTTATAACTACAAAAATGGTCTAACAATGTTCCAGACAACAAATTTCAGAAGTATCTGTTTCTTTCTTTAAACGTCGTGTCAAGTATTTGTTGTTGAAATTCGGACAGCTACAACAACATATTAAATAATACCTTACTATTTAGCTCAAATAAAGAAATTCACTAGCAGTGTCTAACTAAACAGTAAGTACAAACCTTCAAAAAGCAGCAAAACAGAATGAAAATTGAATCTTTAATGCAAATGAAGCAACCCCAGATGACTTAAATATCCAAAAAAATCACTAATACATCAGAAAATAAGAATAAAGAACATATTTTTAATCAAATCAAGAAAACCCCAAATATTACCAGAAATGTTGGAAAAAAACAGGAAATAGATAAAGAATACATTTTTAACTCACTTGAATCAGACCCAAATGTGTTAAATTCCCAAAATGCAAAAGATTTTCTTGCTCTGATCTCTGCTTAGGTTTTTTCCAAGAGGCCAGCAAAGTACAGTGCAAAATGGAGCTAAAGTATGAGTGGATTGTGTGGTGGCTTAATATGTATATAATAGTTTATATATTATAGTTCCTTATATATATATATATATTAAAACGTGTATACTTTGTTTTTATTTGTCTCTCACTTGGTATTTACTAATTATGTTAGAATCTGATTAAATTAAATTTATATCGCAAGACTAAGGAAAAATCGTTGTATTAAGGTTTTGATTAATTTTAGATTTACATCACATAAGATCAATTTAGAGAACAAATACTCTCGATTAATTTGAATTCATGCAAGGTAAAACCAATTTAAGGAAGAATCTTAGCATTGAGGCGCCAACTAATTTATGTCTGCACTGCGTAAGACCTCTTTATTTAAAAGTTTCCAAGAATCTGAACAAATTTCTAATTAAAAATAAAGTCATCTTATTCATTCCATCACAGCGTAACATTTGTTAATAGTAATACTTTTTAAAGTATATATAATGTGAAAATGATTTCTACGTCGTGAGTTAATTAACTTGAATCTAATATTAGTTTAAATATATATGTAAAATGTTATTGATTTAGTTCATAATACATACTAAATGTGAACTCATATTTTAAAAAGTATAGTCAGCTTAGTGCTGAAAATTTAAAACGTTGATTAATTTGATTCAATTGCCTAATTATGTTTTCCTTTTTTTTCTTTTCTTTTCATACTCTTCTATATTATTTAAATTAAAAATCGTGTTAGCCGTTTAGTTTGAACACTATATAATATTGGCAACATTCCCACATTAGTGTGAACACATTTTGGACCCTAGTCATTACAACACTTTTTTCTTTTTGACCAAATTTAACTATATAATTAGCATGAATTTCTAAACACTAATTATAATTAAAATTAAGTTATATGTAATAGAGATACTTAATGCACATATATGAAATAACAATCATTAAAAAGTAGAAACAAGTTTTTAACAAAAATATTATATACAGGGAAACTAAAAATGTCAAGGATAAAATAAATATTGCATTAGACCAGAAGATTGGAGAAGCTATATATCGTTCTTTTTTTTCGAAAATTGTTTTTATTTGAAATATCCCGACAAAAAAACACCTAAAAAAACTTTTTTTCGTTTTGAAAAATACATTTTTGTGTTTTTGTTTTATGAAAGACACCATAACTATATATAATTGTGACTAAAAAATAGACAGAATATATTGGAAATCACCTTAAAATAGAAAAAAGAGCAATTTCAAATAGTACAATAGTTCATACAAAGATAAATAAAAAAAACATAAATTAAAAGATACTAGTACAAGTTTTTTTCCCCTACTTATTATGCTCTCCAAATGATTCAACATTATTATTTGCCTCATCAAGATTAGCCTGAGAATTTGTAGCAACATTGTCATTACTCATTTGTGCATAAGTATAGTAGCCATGATGATGATGAGTCATTGTGAAATTAGGTGGCAAGGGATAATTAACATGTGCCATGTTGTTACCAATGCTAGTTGAAGCCGCGGGGTCAACCATAGCACCCCGCGACTTCATCAGCATGAGTGGCTCCCCTCTAAGGGAGCCACGCTCACCGCCATCACACTCGCGATAGCGGTGCAGATGCATAGTCAGGGGTTCGATGTAGTCATCGAACCCTAGCTTGCTCATGGCCCATAGCACGTCCTCGGCCGTGATAGTCTTTCGTTGCTCGCGCTGGCAACGATCGTTGGCTTCACCCGTAACGAAGCTGATGAACTCGGACACACATTCCTGGATGGTCTCTTTGGCGTCGTCTGATATCTTGGCATGTGGAGGTAGGGTTTTTCGCATGATTCGGATCACGTTTGCTATTGGCATGAAACGGTCTTGCTCACGAACGGTGCATTCAGTATCGTCTGGGACTGAGGCGTTGTTATTGTTGGTTGTGGGAATGGCTTGGTTGAGTGTGGCAATGCCATCTAGAAGAGAAATGAAAACATTAGACAATTATGACACAAGACTAAGCATTAAAGTGAATTAAATAATTTAAGAATAATTAGCTATACTGTACGAAATTCATCTCTAATAAAGTCAACATGTCATCAAAGGGGTGTAAATTCATAATATTAATTTGTTATTTTTTACGAGATACACTTCATTTTATATTTTTGGTGTATATATACATCCTCCGATTCATATTATTTGATGTGTTTTTTTTTACCTTTAACACACCTTATAATATATTACTTACTCCTAACAACTAAAAAGAATTTTGATTAATTAATTACTCATATTTAAATTTACATCTTTCTAAGATGATATAAGTATAAAGAGTAGAGAAATTTGATGTGCACATATATCATAGACCTTTTAAAGAAACAGTGAAAATACCTATTTTTATATATTTATAGGGAAAAAACTAAAATTAAACACCTTCTCAATTACTTCCTCCGTTTAAAAAAGAATGTCCCTATTTCCTTTTTAGTTTGTTTAAAAAAAATGATCCCTTTCCTTTTTTGGTAATACTTTAACTTTAACTTTTCACATGTGACATGTTTAAGAGCACAAGACTAAAGGACATTTTGGTACATTTGACATAACTTTAATTTAGAATCACAAGATTAAAAAGTCTTCTTTCTTTTCTTAAACTCCGTTTCAAATCAAATTAGGTCATTCTTTTTTAAACGGAGGGAGTATGTATATATTGTATCATTTGGACCACAAAAAAGAGTAAAAAACACCAAATAATATAGACCTATGGAAGTATATAACTAATTAATTCCAACTAATGTTAATTAAGTGTATTAATTGGTTAATTAGTAGAACACTTAGGAGTTTGAAGGGAAGGTATGGAAGCAACCGTAAAATTATCTCCTTGTGATCTACAAGGTATATGTCTGAATAGTAAAAGCAATCACTAATCCTTATATTAAAATAGATTATCAACATTATCCTCTTTAAAATCATATCTTTATCTAATCCCTATATAACACGAGATATATATTTCATGCATCGTTTTTTTTTTTTTTAAGTACATTTTGGAAGTAACCAGCAAATAAGATTCTAGGTTATATTTTATAGTGCACACATAAAGACAGCAACTCACAAGAGTCCAGAAGAAAGCCCTAGACAATTTCTGTTATAAAAACTCCATTTTTTTTATAAAAAAAAGCTACAAGACAAAATCATAGAGTTAAAATTGACCCAAAAAACAAAAAAAAAACATTTCATAAGTTAGTGGTTTCAAAATCAACCTTTTCCCTATTTTTTATATAGTATTCGATATTCACATTAAATCTCTTATTCATAAAAAGAAATATTTAAGGAAAATTCTTTTTTTTTAAAAAAAGATAAAGATTTAAACTCGAAATTATCAAATAAAAAATGTTATTCATCTCACGATAGCTTTTGGTTGAAAGATATTTTCTACTCTCCTTGTCCTTTTTTTGAAGGAATATTAATCCAATTGCAAATTGTGTTGATTCATTGTTTTTTAGAATATAAGTTACACACAATAATAGACAGTAATTGTAATCTAGAAAATAAATTAGTGATATAATCCAATAGGTTAAAATTATATGACAAATGTTTACAGCTTATACCCTTTTTTATCAATCATTTTTTTCCTTTTTTTCATGTTTAGTTATTGGCCAAAATATTTTGGAATTTTTTTCATCTAAAAATTTTAATTTTTTAAAAATTAAGAAAACAATTTTTCTCTACAAAATAAATTTCACAAGTAACATTTCACAACTACGATCCAATTACCTCCACCCAACTCTAATAATTTTTTCTATTTATCTACCAAAACATTAAAAAATAATTGTATACAATTATATAATTAAGAGAAGCATGATATAGAGTGCCATATGTAAACATAGGGTAGAGAACAAATATGTATACAGTTGGGGGTCAGGAATTTACATGCATATATTCACTTGTTTTTTATTTATCTTTTTCTTCAGAATATAAAAGAGTAAAACCACAAAAAAAAAGTCAATATATATGTATACATTTTGAAAAAAATCTTCTAATCTAACTATACGATAATTTCTCGATGAAGATATCCTTAAATACATGTGGCTCCACGACTAAACATGAGGATAAATAAGTAAAATTTAGAAATGAGTACATAGAAGGTTTTTTTTTTTTGTACTTTTCAAATGTATGATGCGTAATTTTAAGAAAAATAGAAGTATGTTCATCTTTGATGTGAGATATTTCCATACTTTAACATGATACTAGAATAGTTAAATCGATTACATAATTAAGTGTCCGTGTTGGGACATAATTAAAAAAAAAAGTACTTTAGGTAACAAGTTTAACTTTTAGACAAAATAATCATACATTTTAAATATCATGAAAAATATACAGTGTAATATTTTTAAACGAAATGATCACACTTACCAGCGGAAGTTGTTTGTGGGAACCTACGGTAGCCATGAAAACCTCCACTATCATTGCCTCCTCCAAGATCCATTGCTTTATTTCTTCACTAAGAAAATAAGAGAGAAGAATGCTAGTCTATATGTGGGGAAGTGAATAAGCAAAGAGATGGTCATTTATATAGAATATACAATTAGGGATCGTTTGGTATTTAAGATGAGATAAATAATGTTATTTTATAAATTGAAAAATATATATTTTTTTCGTTTTATATTAATTGACTCATATTGACCTAATACACTTCTTAAGAGGACTTTTATGTGTTGTTGGAACTCTAATTCTGACTACTATTATGTTGTTATTTAATACTAAGCTCTCTTGATTTTCCATTTCTAAATTTGACAAATAATAAAACATCTACTTTTAATATATTTCTATAGAGCTCAAATAATATGAAACAAAAATAAAAGTATCATAGAATTATCATCTCCATCTATTTTTAATTGTCACAATTTTCTTTTTTTAGAGTCAAACGATAAGAGTTTTGACTAACATTTTATCATATATTTTTTTATATGTAACAAATTGTAATTTATAGAATTTTTCGTATAATTTTTGAATATTTATATTTTTTTTGTTTGAAGTATCAAATTAATGTAATATAATTTAACTTTAAAAATTAATCAAAATTGATTTTTAAAAATGCAATATTACAATTAAAAGTGGACAGATAAAGTATTTATCACTAGTATAAATAATGTGATAAATAATACTCTCTCCGTTTAAAAACTAAGTAAGCTTATCTTTTTGCACTCTTATAAATAGGAACGGAGGAAATATCAAAATTAACATAAAATTATTATCTCTTTATCTCTCGTAACAAACGACAAGAAAAGTAAAAAAAAAAATTGTAGCCGCGTGGCAAGAGGGCGTGGTGAACAAGAAGAGGTAATACGTTGGTAAGAAAATAGAGTTCATCAGTTGGGTAATTATATGCAGCATTGACCGGCACACCATGCAATAAGAAATTGACTAATTTTACTTTATATTATACTATCACTTTTCGTTTCAATTTAATTGTTTTATTTTGATTTAATACAAAAGTTAAAAATAAAATAAAAATATTTTAAATTTTAAATATGTCGACTGTATTAAAATAAAATTATAATTTTAGATATATTACATACGTGAAAAGTAATTGAAATCAATAAATTATCAGAAATGAAAAGAGATATTTTTTTTAAACGAATATGGAGGGAGTAACTTTTTTCTTTCCCAATCCAGTTGAAACTAAATATTGGCTACCAATTCAATCCTCCATTATATTTCATGTAACCAAACTAGTAAGAGGGAGTATGGTTCGATATAATTCAATAATTTTGACGGAATTTTAAAAGAAAAAGGATATATATGCTTTTTTTTTAATCTAAAGGACGTTTAGTCTTTTATCGCATATATTAATAATACCAAACAAAATATATGAGCAAGATTGCGAGGGATGAATAGCCGAACCTCTCTAATAAGATAAAAATGTGGTTGACTATGTAAACAATGAGTATAATATTAATATTATATTCAGTATAATTTATAAGGTAGACTTTAAAGTTATTTTCGTATAATACTTGAGAAAGAAAAATAAAAGAAGTCAAAGTAGAATATTGTAGTTACTACTTTTTCTTTTTTTTTTTGGTTTTCCAATTAATTCATTGAAATTGAATGGTTAAATTCAAAATATCCTCGATTATTGTGACCATAGTAGTAGTAATAAGTAAGTGACAAAACAACAAATTTAATTCACATATGAATATGAGCAAACCAGTCTTCCCTTTTAACTTGTAAAGTTGATGTCTTCTGGTTGGTGTGGAACTTGGAACTTGCTCCTATTAATCCTCATCCAATTCATTTTCTATATGTCATGTCATTACAATTCTTTTAAAAAAAATTATCTGATGGCTGATATTTATATTGAAATCAGAGGCGGAGCGACATAGTGTAAGGATGATATAATTAAATCTTATTCAACAAGAAATTACATTGTATAGTTAAGTTTAAAGTTAATTTTTATGTATATATAGTAAATGTTGAGTCCACTGTCGAAGTCAGAAATTTAATTAAGAGTGTCTAAGAATAATGATTGTGGCTGTCAAAATAAAAAAAGGGAAAAGGCTTAAAAATGCCCTTAACTATTACAAAATGGTTTAAAAATGCGCTCCTTCCATTCATTGGTTTAGAAATGCCCTTAACGTTTTCTTAGGTTCAAAAATGTCCTTTAGTTAACAGAAAATATGATATGGAATTGTACTAAACAAGTGGCCACTTTTCATTGGTCCACAATCTTTTATCAAATAAAAAGACCCATCCAACCCAAACCTAACCCATTTTTTGCCAGAAAGCAAGTACCAAAATAAGTTTCCATATGTATAATATAGCTAAAGTTATCATCTTTTAACTTGTAATTCAACAAAAGATTCCTTGAAACAGCCGAATAATGCTGTCATCACCACAAATGCTATTACAATTAAAAAATTAAAAGCATCTACACGACATTTATGTAGCAAAAACGAGGCCTGTGTTAAAATTAGCTAAATTAAGAAAGTGGATTTTGAATTTGATGACTCCAAGATTCAAAATTGTATTTCCAATGTAATCAAAGGATGAAAAGAACCCTAGATCGTCGAAATCAAAGTTGAAGCGATTTATTTGCGGATGATTTACCTCTTAATTTTTGCCAGAAAACAGTACCAAAATTAAGTGTTCATGTGAAAACGGGTTAGGTTTGGGTTGGGTGGGTCTTTTTATTTGATAAAAGAATTGTGGACCAATGAAAAGTGGTCACTTGTCTAGTACAATTCCATGTCATATTTATGTTAACTAAAGGGCATTTTTGAACCTAAAGAAAACGTTAAGGGTATTTCTAAACCAATAGATGGAAGGAGGGCATTTTTGAACCATTTCTAATAGGTTAAGGGCATTTTTAAGTCTTTTCCCAATAAAAAAAAAACATTGTGTTATTCGAGGTGTCAACCTAAAACTCTTTTCATTCAAATGTACACTTATTATCACTAAGCCAAAGACATAGCTTTTATCAAGGGTGTCCAACTTTAAACATATATCTTTTAAATGTAGAATTTGACATATGGAAAAATCCTTTTGGCCAGAAAAGTTTGGCCAGAATTTGGCCAGAATAGTAAAATGATATGTTCACATTATAATTTAGTTTATTTTTAGACATTTTTGCCCTTAACTTAAATATTAAATATATTATTCAATTAAGTTTCAAGATATTGAAAATGATTAGTGAGATTAATTATTGATGATTTCTTAGTTAAACATGGGAAAAGAACCAAAAAATTCACCAAAAAAAAACATAATTCAATTTTCCTCCTTTTTACTTATTCTTTTTAGTTTATTTTTTCTCGTTTCTTATTCCTTAATGCTAAGAAAAATTTTAAAAAGTATAAAACAGAACTAAGATTAAATTATCTATTTTAATTTATAATTTTTAATCGCGAAAAGATAATTTATATCTAAATTAAAATATTAAAAATTTATATAAAAAATAAAAATATGAAATTAGCCGAGTTGGCTAAAGAGTTACTCTTATTTATTCAAAGGAGTTGTTAAATATCGATTTTCTAGAAAAAAATTAATGATAAAAATATTTTTTATCAATTATACTCAAAATTATGTGAGCGAAATAAGAAGAAAACTAAAATTACCATCATGTTTTCTCTATTATGTGATTATCTTCATATTTTCGATAACATATGAATCATGTCATACGCAAAAAAGACTCATTAAAATTAATTTTTATTTATTATTTCAGTACTAGAGACATATACAATTTTTTTTATAAAAACTTTGATGGTGCTTCATTAAAAAAATTTAATAACATAAAAAGGATAGAGAGAGTTTTTATGATTTCAAAATAAATTTTATAAAAAATTTGAAAGAAAAATATTTTTATAGTTCTCCGATGACAATGACAATACAAATTTAAATGAACTAGATTTTAGTTTCATCATGTATATATTTTTCTTTATTAGTATTATTTGTTATTTTATTAAAAAAATGTTTGCTATTAAATGATCTGCTAAAATATTAAGTATACATAGTTGTAGTCACAATATTATTTTTTTCTTTCAATTAATATTTATTTTGAACGGATTAATAATTTTTAAATTAAGTAATTTTATTGCATTTATTATATAAATAAATTTAATACCTATTTAAATAATTATTTAAATTATATTTTAAATACTCTTTTTTAAAATATAATGTAAAATAATTCAATAATAACAATCAAAAGTCAAAATACTTTAGAATTGATAGACAATAACACATTAAAGAAATACTAAAAATTATACGATTTATAAGTGTCGATCCTATTTAACAACAACCCAAGATAACTACACATTAATGTTGAAAAATTACATATTTAAAGTTTATGTTTGATTATTATGTTTTAAAAATTAAACTACATATTTACAACAACATGTTTAAAAATTAAACTACATAATTAAAAAATTTAAATTACATATTTGATTACTATGTTTTAAGAAAATTAAATTATGTATTTTATAATGTGTCGATGTCTATCAACTCGAAAGTATTTTGAGATTTGATTGTCGTTATTGAAATATAAAAATTCTAGATAAATGAAAATAATTTTTAAAACATATATATCCTAGTTATGTTGTACTTTACTTATAAACGTTAAACATATTGTAAGTTAATATATGCATAAAATACATCTATTTTAAAGTATTATAATTGATAAGTAGGTATTGAGTGATCCTTTATTCATTTGTTTTGAAATATCCACTTAATTAATACTATTGGAATAACTGAATTATTTATTCATTGTTAAAATTAGTGAAATAATTTCACCATTTTCTATATATGTTAATTCTTGTGCGGAATGATTATAATATAAAAAAAATAATGATAGTCTTGAATGTCTTATCATCAATTATTTTTAAAAATATCAAAATTTCAATATAATTTTTCTCTCAAAAAATGTCCATTATATAGACTTATAGAAGAATTTAATTAATTTTTTTAATCTACGCTTAATTACTATATTTTACAATTTTTTTATTATAAAATAATTAAGTATATTCTTTAGTATATAAGATAATCATTTGTAGTTATTATAAATGAGAAATTTAATGGTCTTTTTCAATAAAGAGGTTTATTTAAGCGAAAAATCAATTTTTCAAAGTTGACACCTTAAGATCATAATTGAGTTTAGGGGAGGGGTATATGTAGAACATAATTTGCTATATAATGAAAAAAAATCATAATGTATAAAAATAAAATTACAACTTTTTTTTAAAATTAAAGTGTACATTTTTTTATTAACTAAACAATACTTATTTTCAAAGATAAACTACAAAAAAAAAAAAATTATTTTTCAATTTCCTTAGCAGCCAAATAGTTAATGTTTAGTAGTTTAAGGAGTTTGGGAATTAGAAAAAGTTAATTTTGTTTGGAGGGAAAAGTATTGAGGAAATAAATGTAAAACTTAAAATAAGGTTATTTTAGTTTTTTTACATTTCTGGCCAAATTTTTCTGGCCATTTAGCATTACCCTTTGACATATATATATATATATATATAACGTATTTTTTTACGAAAGGTAGCTCTAGCTACGCCCCTAGTTGAGTCCTCTTGACTTCTTCATCTTTTAAATTCTTTTAATGAAAATTGTAACTTTACACCACATGTGACTTATTTAAGGAGCTTCTGCTATAATATTTTTTTATTTCAAGAACTCAAACTCTAGACCTTTAAATGTGATTAAGAATGAAGATATCATATCCATCCAGTCGCAACCCTTAATATCTAGATTACGATGGTGTTTAAGTGTTTGGGTTTGAAAATATAAAGTATATGTAACTACATTTATTACTTATTAGTAGTAAAATATAATAAATCACTTAAATAAATATACCAATTATTAGTAACATCTTTATTTGTATCCACACATTTTTTTTTCTGAAATAAGTATCTTTCAAAACCCTTAAACTAGAAATAATCACAATAATCACAAATCACTTAATTAAATATATTAATTATTAGTAACATTTTTTTTTTGGTCGCTGAAAAGTTTATGATACTTTATTTTCATATAACGGATCTAATTCACTACTAGAAATCAGTCAATTTCCGATGAAGAAGTTTATCAGAAAAATTTGCAAAAGTACATTTCTTATGGATTTTCAATAGATAGTCCCTAATATTTATAAGAGGAGTGCATATATCTATATTTGAGTCATATTAATGGGATTTTACTATAATAATTTTCTCATACTAAGAATTTTTCGCATTTTCTACCATACATTCAATGTAGACCCATAAATGGAACCTGGAGAGAGTATGCATACCTTACACTATCATTGTAGGGTAGAGAGGACGTTATTTCTGATAAACCTTCAACTCAAAAGAGAAGTTTTGGAAGCATGAAAAATATGATAGTTAAAGATATAAAACAAATGAAACGACAGATAGTGCCAAACATTGAAAAATAAGAAACTAAGCGTTACTACTACTACCGATAGGGGGAGGCGATGAGCCAAAAGGATATATACTCCTTTAACCTTAACAAAAGCTCTTGAATTTTGAGCCCATAATGGAGTTGTCTTTGGTAGGAAGTATTTGTCCCCAAAGTGGACTCATGACGTGAATCCAGATTAGTTGGGAAAACCCCATAAAAAGAACACTGAGCTCTCCAACTAGAACGTCTACTCGTAGCTCATAAACAACATAAAATTTCCAGAAATCACTTTCCAAAGTGCAAATATTTTACACCAAAAAAGTAAATGCTTGATGTTTTGATACAATTTATCGCGGTAAACCTAAGATGCGTTGAACAAGTCGACTATAGTACTATAGAAAATAATGTCACAACTTGCAATTTGTATGATCTTAGGATTTACATGAACCTAAGATGTGATGAACAATCAAAGGATCTTTCATTTGTCATCTCATTATAATGTTGTTCAAGCATTTTGCACCAAATATAATGACAAATAACATCAACCTAGTGTGGCTTCCCTTCTTAGTACCTGTACAAACAGTAGGTGGCATCAGTATTCAAGCACTCATAAGCTTTTCCAAGAAAGATAAAAGTTACTCTGTGCACTTTGATAGTCATAATATTTTCTCTTTTTCTATTTGTGTGCCGAGGGTTGCGCTTTTAGTCCATCAAATATCGATAATTTCTTGATTCTTGTTAAGCACATTTAACTTTCGGTTTATTGATATGTGGAGTTTGGATCCTCTACTTATGAATCTTGACGATTTTAACGAGTTACTAAGTACTAAACCGTTCTAGTTATCGATGTGGTATGTCAGATTTTTATTATTTTCTCAATATTTGAGCATAATGCAATTCTAAGATAATCTAAATACACACGTCTTTCTAATATAGAGGAACTATAGACATATCTGTTATTAGTTTTAAGGTAAAATGTGCTTATCCAACTATTATGAGGACCAAATGTAGAATTTATCAATAATTGAGGGACCCAAAGTGCAATCATACACTTTTTGGGTGGGGGGTTAGTGTGAAGGAAGACACAGGAGTTCTGCATCTTCAATGCCGAGATGACTAACAATCTAACACTGTCGTCATGTAAAGAAATACTCAATTTGTCTCATTTTACGTGACACTATTTTCCTTTGAAAACAATTAGCTTTAAGCTTTGCAGTTTATCCTTAATGACATGATTTTATACAGATAAGTTCTAAAAGGTTTTGTTTCTTTCTTAAGCTCGACGCTTAATCAAACAGATTTACATAAAATGAACCAGAGGATATAGCCAATTGAGTGGGTGGCACTTATTGTGAAACTAAGGAATGAACAGTTGCAAAAATTCAGTAGAGCAGCCAACTAGTATATAGTTAAGCAGAAAGATCAAATAAAACTGATTTACCTCTTCAGCAAATTTTATCAAAATTGTCGTCCGTGGTCGGTGCTGCCCCTCCACAGGGACAAAATGAGCTGTCACTACCGCTGGAAACCCTGCATTTTCCAGAACTCCCTTCGAGAAGAAAATAAGAAAATAAATTATAGCTCTCAGAAATGGTAGACAAAGCAAAGCCAATGATGTCCTTACCCTTACAATACCCGCAACGAAAGCTCCGCAGTTGAAAGCACCCATATCTTTTGGAATTGAAATGAATCTAAAATTCAAATGCAAATGACCCCAAAATAAAATACAAGAGTTAGTTCAGTAAGTAGACAATCGGAAGCATTTAAAGTGGCTTCAGTCGAGATCACCTGTTGACAAGGAGCTCCTTCTCACTAATCATATATTCATCTTCATGTTCAGTGCCTTTCTCAAGTGAATCAGCAACCTGTATACAAAAGCCAAAATGTTTCACCTAATCCAATCCTCAAACAAATTCACAGGCAGAATAACTTGATTGGTCACTAAAGGCAAAAATTACGCTAGAGGAGCTTGATGCCACTCAAACCAAAAGAGCATGTCATTGAAGAAACAATTGAGAAAATCTTTAAAAATGTCTGACAAAATGATGAATTACTCTTGCAAACTATGAATTACTTAATCAAGAGACAAAGAGACTTATATCACGATCATAGGGACCTAAAACAGATTGTAAGAATAACAAACTGAACTAAAACACTGTAAGGAATTGCTCTAGATGGTCTAGGTTGTAATGGAAAAAAATATGTGAAATGTTGTGTCAGTGTGAGACTGTGAGTGGTAGAAAAATCTGACCTATACATATACAAAAGAAAAAACACTTGCTTCTTATCAACATGCAGGTATCGGAAACTAATTGTTAACTTCTAAAAAATGGTATCTCTCTTGTAATTAGGAAGTAGATACATGTGGCAATGAACTTCAGAACAAATTAAGATATAATATCAAGTACAATTCAAGAGAAAAATATTAATCATAGATAAAGAGGAGAATGTCAAAACTTCGAACGTAAGTTTGGAAAATGATTTTAGCCCCAACCACGTTACAGTTACACTCATGATTAAAATTGTGGCAGAGAGGTTCTTCATTAGAGGAAACTGAAAAAGAACTGTGATCAGAATATCAACTCCATTATGCTTTCATTATAAAGATGTTTTTTCATTCTTTGTGACACATGTGCAATTTCTCTCACAGCATACTGAGGAACCCCTAACCAAAAGCTCACCAGCATATCGAATTACCACAAAGCATCAAACCCAAAAAGCCTATTGATATTCCATCAAATAGAACTAAAATGAAGAAAAGATGGACCGCATCATTCACATGCTATGCGTAGTACATCCTAAGCAGTTGAGGAAGTGATAGCATATAGGCTTAATTTTCCATGCTTGCTACTAGCTAAGTGAGTATCTTAGAACATGGGCAAAGATAGCTCCTAGAAGCGTAAGGACTGAATCTTGTCAAATGGTCATTTTTGCCTCCTTTTGCACTGAAAAAATTTCCAGTCATTCCCACCTCCACAACTTAAAACCAAAAATCAATACAATCACCAATAAACAAGAGAAAAGATGAAGTGCAGTATCCCAAGAAAACAATTAGTATAATCAAAGAGATTTGAAAGGTGTTTAAGCAAAAAAGGGGAAACAGAAAGAAGTAAAAGAAGTTGACCTTCCCAAACAAAACCTTCCATACTGTGCTATGCACAAATGACAATATACCCAGTAGTCGTGTCTCCCTTCTGTTCCCCTGCAGCATTATGAATATTTTAGAACAATTACCGTATCAACTTTGAAAAATAAAGCTTGTCAACTAGTTCTACAAATGACCAACACAATTTGCTGGCTAAAATTGTTGAAAGTAACTTAATAGGATTTTATGTAATATTGCATCCTTCACATCGTAAAATAGCCATGGTGGCAGCAGTACAGCTAGCTCCTCTCACAATCTATTCTTTATTTTGTCCAAATGCTGAACTTTTATTGGGCAATGACTTGGGTAAAGGATATGGCTAAGTTTACAGGTAGTCATCATATCTCTGCTCCATAGTTTCCCAGTCTTTAAGTGTCAAAATCAAACAATCATGGTTGAAAAGCATTTCCTATTCGAGGAACATTTTGAAGACGCAAACATGATTATGTTTAAAATTACAGTAAGTAAATATGCTCGAAGTACAAATTTCTATATATTGGACATAGATTAATGGCCCAGAGAATTATGTAATCGAGGTTTACTGGTTTGACAACAGATACCTAGCAACGAGATATGGAGTTGATCTAAGTGAAGAAATTAAAAGCAGAACATTAGGGAGGCAATAGCATTGAAGCTCATACCTTTTCCCTGTGGCAGAGGAGTTCTAAAATCCGTGCTCCAACAGCATAGCCAGCATCCTCTAACCTATTTTCCAAGAAATCATTAACATCTACAAGAAAGTGTCCACAAATACACTGTGACATTTGTGGCAACGGCAAAATCTTTACGACAAAAACTATATCAAACTTAAAAAGGGAAGAAAAATCCAAGCTCAAGCCTGGGAAAGATTCTGCTTATCCTTTGGTAATTTGCCATCATCCTCTAACATATTTTGCGGATAAGCATCAGCATCCAGAACAATGCATTCACATATACAGTGTGAAATTGTGGCGAGGCAAGATCTTACTGCAGAAACTATTTCAAACTTAAAAGGGCAGAAAATTTAAGCTCAAGTCCTTGGAAGATTCTGCTTATCCTTTGGTACTTTAAAACAATTAAACTGATATTCAACCTCCTTCCTTTAATGCCTTTTCTCTAGCACTAAATGGTCAGAACCCGACAGTTCCATCCACAAGAACAAGGTGTCAGCAAATATTGCAATTTTATTCTTTTTGATGAGGAAAATCTTCAATAAAATGGATGTAACGGTAGCAACCATGGCACACAGTTAAAATAGCTAAACCTTACCGAAAAAGTGATCATTCTGTTCAATTTTTTTTTGAGAATGGCAACTTTTGATCATTTCATTAATTTGACGCTACTAATATGCAGATTCCTTTTCTTTTCTTCCCTATAATGACCTGATACCATCGAAAGACTCTTAAGCACTATAGCCCATCTCCATGTTTAGAGCAAGAATAACGTAAAATAATCAATCAATCAACTAAGCTTCCCCTCCAAAATAGTTAGTGTCTGAATCTTCCACAACCATTTCACCCTATTCGGGTCCATTCCAATACTAGAATTTCTCGAAGTTCCACAGCATACAAGTCACTTCCCCTCAAATTTCAGGAATACAAGGGCAACAACAACTACTACAACTCAGTGTCAAACAAGTCGGGATTCGACTATATCAGTACCCAATTTTTATTCAAGCTAATTTCATAAAGAATCCTCATAATTCAGCAATACAAGGGCAAATAAACAAAATAACAGAGTTCTTGAAAATCACCTTCGCTCTAATTCAGTAATGTTGTCCACTTGGGTCTGATTGTACTGAACAAGCTCCGAAAACAAGAAAGCAAAAGCACTCAAACTGACCTGCAAAGGACCTCAATCACTAATCTGCAACATATATCCACACCCCACCGCACCAACACCCTCTAACTAACAACATTTAAATCTGATAGCATGATAATTTTAATTAGGATCTATAATGAAAAAAAAAACATTTTTCTCCTTGAACAACTAAGTGGAGTTAGAACACAACATTGAGTTGAGAAAAAGCACTCAAACTGACCTGCAAAGGACCACAATCACTAATCTGCAAAGTAACCCCCATCCCATCCCACCCACACCCTCTAGCTAAACAGATTAAAATTGGTAACATGGGTCTAAGTTATTAGGATCAATAATGAAAAAGAACCCCTTTTTCTCCTTGAACAACTAAGAGGATTTAGAACACAAAATTGAGTTAAGCAAAACCACTCAAACTGACTTGCAAAGGACCTCAATAACTAATCTGCAAAGTCACCCCATACAACCCCCACCCACACCCTCTAGCTTAAAAGATTAAAATTGGTAATTTGGTTCAATGTTATTAGGATCCAAGTGAAAAAGAACCTTTTTTCCCTTTTAACAACTAAGATAATTTAGAACACAAAATTGAGTTAAACTCTAGGCTTCAATCACTAATCTGCAAGTATACCCCACCCAAAACCCATCAACACCCTCTAGCTAAAAAGATTTAAAATTGGCAAAATGGGTCACTATTGTTTAGGATCTATAGTGAAAACAAACCATTTTTTTCTTCATTCTTGAACTACTAAGATGATTTAGAACTCAAATATGAGGTCTTTTTTCTTGAAAAAAAAAAAAAAGAGAAAGAAGAAGTACCTCTTGTTTGCCTTTGCTGAGGGGTCTATCAAGAACATTTGAGTACTGTTTGATCTTCCCTACACTTATCATCTTCTTCCTTCAACTCTCTCTATAGATCGCTTAGCACTGTAATGTTTACTGTTCTTTCGGTAGCCAGATTTCGTTTTTCATTGAAAAATTGTAAAGGGAGACAGAAGGCTAAAAGAGAGAATGACAAAATGATCCTTTATTTTTTGGGAGGTTTTAAAAATATTCCTTCAAATAAATTCATATAGTTTTTGAATATCTAAATTTTTTATTTAAAATATCAATTTAATGTATTTTAACTTAATAAAAGTTAATTAAATTAACTTTCAAAAAGCATAACTTTGACAAATAAAAATGAACGGAGAGAATATAATTAATGAAAAATTATAAAAGGAAATAAATACTAAAGCAAAGAGAGCTTGTTATGTGCAATAGAAGTGTTATATGTTTGTGCCTTGGAATGGTCAATTATATAGTTGTTAAAAATTTTGATTTTTTTTATTTAGTATATAGTTTGTAAATGTTGGTTCTAATTGTGATATTCACAGACATTAAGGGGAACTATAAAAAAAAATAGAAGTTTCAAAGCAGTATACTTTACGCTGTTCGTCCATATCTAGCATGTTAATCACTTTATTTTATGTTATATAAAAAACAAATTTTTTAAATTCAATTAAGTTAAAAATACTAATTTTTTTTTTATCAAATTTCAAAAACCAATACTATACCGTAAAACTTACACAAAATAACAAATCAAAAGCAGAAATTCAACTGAAAAAATCATAGCAAACATTAGAAATAGTCTAAAATAACAAAAATTACGAAAGTACATCTTTAAATTAGGTCAAATTTTACCAATAGAGTTTGTTACCTCCAACAACAATAACAAATCATACCTACTAAAATCTCATCGTTGAAATCTGGAGACGGTAGAGTACACACAAATCTTATGCTGAAAGTATAAAGATTGTTGAAATTTGAAGACGGTAGAGTACACACAAATTTTATGCGTGAAAGTATAAAGGTTATTTTCGAAGGACGCTTGACAAAATGGGGCTTACTGCCATTGAGGCCAAACTTTATGGACCAAACTATATTTAACTTAACATCAATTTGCCTATTCAAAAGCAGCCCATATAAAAAGCCACATCTTTTATTTCATTATCCACTCATTCATTCATTACTAGCAAAAATTCATGACAACACATTGCTGAAAAATCCAAAGTTAGGATTATCACAACAATGGCATCAACATCTCTTGTACTTCCACTCAGTAAGCTCCATTAAATCTTGATTTTTTATTTTTTTTTACATATTCAATTTTGTACTCATTTGGTTTACATATTGTGTTATTGAATGTAAAGGTTCAGGCTTTTCTATAAATTTGTTCAAGAATCATCATCAATCAATCAGAAAATCTCAAATTGGAAATGGGGTTACTAGGAAATGGGGTTTAAGATTGTGGGCACAAGAGAATTTGATGGGTACTGTTGAAGAAGCTGAAAGGTACAATACAACCAAGCGCAGAGATTTGTTAATGGGGTTGGGGTTCTGTGGGGTTACAAGTTTTTTGGTGGGTTCTTGTTATGCTGAGGCAGCTGGATTGCCACCAGAGGAAAAACCAAAGCTTTGTGATGCTACATGTGAGAAAGAGCTTGAAAATGTATGGTGAGGTTATTAAGCTCCCTCTCATTTTTTTAAACTCTTAACTTGTTTTCATTTATTTACTTCCTTCGTTTTAATTTATATGTTGTAGTTTGATTGAACACGGAGTTTAAGAAAGAAAGATCGACTTTTGAAACTTGTGATCTTAAATATACCTTGAGATA
This sequence comes from Solanum lycopersicoides, assembly GCA_022817965.1. Lineage (NCBI taxonomy): Eukaryota > Viridiplantae > Streptophyta > Magnoliopsida > Solanales > Solanaceae > Solanum > Solanum lycopersicoides. The sequence continues at coordinate 7,409,662 of CM040621.1, read as the reverse complement.
TGTGTGGATAAAAGCATGTTAGGTGAAAATGAGATGTATAAAGTTAAATTAGGATAGGCGTTGTTTGTTTCTTTTTTAATGTTGATAATTGTGGCGTTCGAGTCAGCTTTTGTGTATCTCGACTAGTTCCATGGGACATGTACCACCTCAAACCAATAGCAGGTACTAGGTAACTTTGTCCATCAAGACTAGGACAAATGAGAAGAAATTACCTCGTGTTGAACCTGAAACCTCATTGTTTTCAATGCTCTTCATTGACCACCAGATCATACTCTTGGGTAGGTGTCATTCATTTGGAAAGGGACTAGTAAAGCAATAGTCTCATATAAATGGAGAGAAGGGAGGGGTAGTTAAGGACAATTTTGTACTCCTTCATCTAAGTCCTATGTTGCTTGCATTCTTCAAACATACATCCAGATGTGTGTCGGATGCTCGAATTACTGTACATTTTTTGAGGATCCGACTTGGGCGTTGAAGTATTTTTGGAGTCCCGAGCAAACATAAATCATAACTATTATAACAACATTTGAGTGAATGAGCAAGTTTGAATGTTAATCTTTAAATGTATCTTATAGAGCAATTGGGGTTATAGATTTTCAGTTTATTGGGTTGTATGGGATACATAATCATGGACACCAGTTTGGTTGAACACGTCGCCAGTCGAATTTTACCTATTATAGTGTGCCTTGTGAAGGTGAACATTGGGAAAGGAAGTTTGAGCTAAAGCAGTGACAGAAAACTTACTTGAATAGAGAAACCGTCATAATCAAAGTTTAAAGTTTGAACAGTTAAATGACTCTGAACTCTTGAAAGTTGTGAAAAATGTATAAGGTAATATTATGAGTGGACTGATGTTAAGTACTTGGGATCGCACAAAATAAAAATTGTGTAATATAAAGGGACGGATTTGAACTATTTTATAAAGAGTCTTGTGAGGAAATTAATTGTTGCCTTAAAAATTCGAGGTGATGCATGTTTTTTTTTACTCATTTAGTGCTATTCATCTGACATACTAATGCAAATTTCAAGAGAAGTTCTTCGCCTTGCATTTGGTTTCGAGTCTAAAAAAAGTTATTGCGCTTTCATATTTATGGAGATTGTTGACAAATTATAACAAGTAACTACTATGAATAATTTTCAACTTTCTTGCATCGGAGTTTATTACTACACTTATTGAGCTGGTCCTTACTTTTTGAGTATGCTTGTTAAGATCTTGCAAGAATTAATCCCTATTCTGGAATGATAGGAAATTATGTGCCTTTTAGAAAGACATCTAAAATAGATAATCACACATATTTAGGCTACATATTTTCCCAATCTGTCTAGGTCACAGATACGTCCCATTTTTTTATTTGCACATGGCAAGTGTAAGTCCACACTTCTAAATCCAGTATATGTTCCAACTGGACGTTTTTTTACCTTCTTTACAGGGGATCAATAGTGTTCCATTTACCCTCCAGCATGACTCGAACCCTCAACCTATTAGTTGATTGGAGGTGTTCAACCACTTGAGCAAGCCTCACTTGTCCCTATTGAACGTTTTTCTATGTTTGCCAGTTTCTTTCTATAGTACATGGTGAATTCTTAACACTCTATTCAGATTTACTGACTTGAATTCCATTTAGATGGACATACAATTGCTATATGCATGCATAGACTTGCAAAAGTTGATATTCGGGCTGCTATGGTCTGAAGCTTCTTGCAACAATGAAGTTGCAATTTAGCATGAATTAGGAGTGCCATTATATTTAGGTAGTCTTTTTCAGACACTTAGCTGACAAATGATAACAAGACCCAAATTGGTCTAACATATGAACTGAAATAGCTTCATTACTATCATCTTTCTCAGAGATTTTCTAGTTGGTATCTACTATAGAACTCATCATTAACTTGAAATAATGCAATCATAGTTTACATATGAAGTTTAATAGAATATCCATCAACTTAGGATGTTCTATGTGATTGCTGTAGCACAAATATTGTCAAAGGTTACGTGATGCAAAAGATTCACTGACATATCCTTTGTCCTAGAAACCTGAGAACCCCACTAATAGTAGAAATTTTTCATAAATGAAGGTTCCTATGGTAACAACTGAGTCAGGTTTGCAGTATAAGGACATCAAAGTTGGTCGAGGCCCTAGTCCCCCTGTTGGTTTTCAGGTATGTATCCTGATTTATGATACTTTGTTTCTAATGTAAAAGTGAAGGACAAGTACAGTTCGATGAATTTTCTTCTTCACCAAACTAGCTTGTTACCTTGCCCATTTGGCAATTTATGGTAAAATATGCTTCAACTTTTCAAATCACGAAATTGTCTATTATCGCAAATTAGTTGAAGGGAATTGAGGAGAAAAGGACAACAACATACCCTGTGAAATCCCATAAGTGGGGTCCGGGGAGGTAGAGTGTACGTATCCCTTACCATTAACTCATAGAGGTAGAGAGGTTGTTTCCGAGAAAAGGACATGCAAAAAATTAGAGAAAAGAATTTCTTACTCAAAGCAATGCATCATTATTTAGGTTTTCCTTGTACCTCCACAGAGAGAGTGAGAAAGAGGGAGGGACGGAAGGAGAGAGAGATCCTTAAATTATCATGTGTCACAAAAGATATATGGCTCCTTCTTTCGTGTAAGTTATATTAAAATTATTTGATCAGTCAAATTTTGTTTCATGATGACAGGTGGCTGCAAATTATGTTGCCATGGTTCCCTCTGGACAAATTTTTGACAGGTCATTACACTGATTGTACTCTGATTGGTTTGTTAAATATTTTACAAGATTGTATACAAGCTTTGCCTTTTTTTGGTCATTTGGAAATTGCATCTGTTGAAGCATATGAATTTTATACGCATTCTTACAGTAAGGCGATGATGTTATAGAGTGATCAGCCCATACACATTGTATCTGTTCGTGAACATGGCATATTTATAAGGAGGCATGTTATGTACTGATAGACAGACAAATAGCATAACGATACTCGGAAGAAAAACAAAAAGACTAAAATTGTAAAGTAAATGAATATGTAACCTCCAGAAGAAAAGAGAGGAGGAGGAAGATTCTCCTTGTAGATATTTTTGTTACAATTTCTTCTTTAGGTTCAGTGCTTTGTTTTGGACATGAAGGAGAAGCTGCAGAAGTTATTCTTTTTGTTTTCTCGTAATGGTCGTACATGTAACCTTGTAAGAAAACTTGCCATTTCTCCTTTAAGGAGTCTAATTCTCCTTGCCCTCAAAACACACATGCAGTACTTATTTTGCACTTTAAGATAAATGACATTTACGATTCGATGTTCCTTCAAATGTCTAACTCTCGCAAATTTTCTTGATTTTTAAATTAACAGCTCCCTGGAGAAAGGCCGACCTTACATTTTCCGTGTAGGTGCTGACCAGGTAAAGAAATTTGAAATTTGTGATTTCACAATTTCAGTAACAGTAATAGCAGGTGAAGAATTAGTTAGTTCATATGTGACTAGCTAATTTCAATGGCTAGAGTAGGTAATCAAAGGACTTGATGAAGGGATTCTGAGCATGAAAGTTGGAGGACTACGTCGACTCTATGTACCTGGATCTGTAAGTTCTCTGCCTTCTGAATTTCTCATTCTACAGATGCAAGGCAAATGAGAAAAAGATAATAATCAAACCATTAAGCAGGGGGAAATGCTTCTTTGTGGGATTGACAGGTTTAGATAATAGCCCCTTTAAGGGTTGTTTGGTAGAATGTACTAGAAAAAATAATACATGCTGTGGTATTATTTAATTCTTTTGTTTTGTAGGATTTTCACCCTATGTAGTATAGGGTGTATAACTAATTTATAGCAAATCATGGTTATTAGCAAGACAAGAGTTACTAATACATGGATAAACAAGGTAAAAGATAGAACTGCCCTCAATACATCAAATCAAACACCAGTCTTTTTCCTAAAATTCTCCTTTCCTTCGCTAAATATCATACTTTCATCTCAATGAATTTTCACTTGAGACTTTGTGCGTGGGGTCGTGAACTTGAACTTTTCATATATGCAATAGCTTATATTCAATCTGTTTTACGTTCACGCTTTACTGCATGCATGTCAATTGACTTGAAATCGTCCAAGAGTAATGAAAATCTTTTATCAGACTAAGTTTCTTACACATTTTTGTTGAATAGTTGGCGTTTCCAAAAGGTCTGATATCGGCTCCTGGAAGGCCAAGAGTGGCTCCTAACAGCCCAGTGGTATTCGATGTGAGTTTGGAGTTCATACCAGGCCTTGAATCCGATGAAGAGTGATCATTTTACATTTTTTTTCTTGTATTGTTTTCCCCTTAGCATGTATCTATAAAGCTAAGGAAAGGCTTATTTTCTTTGCTGTATACAGTCCAGTTTTGTTTCTGTATTTTAGTTCTTGTATGTGGCTATGTGCTCATAAAGCATATATGTACATGAATATAGACATGACAAAGAAATGTTAAAGAATATCCTGAAGGGAAGGGAAGTCTTGACGTAATTAGTAAAGTTGTTGTCATGTTATCAGGTTCAAACCGTGGAAATAGCCTCTTGTAGAAATGCAGGCGAAGGGAGTGTATGATAGACCTTTATGGTCAGGTTCTTTCCCGAACTCCGCTCATACCGAAAGCTTAGTATATGGTTAAGAATTTCGAGCTAAAATACGATGAGAATATGGATGAGCTAAAAATTTTGTTTCTGCAAAGGATCTCTGTGTGACCTATAGGTTACGATTCGAGTTGTGGAAATAATCACTTATACTTGTATTAGTTACATCAACACTTCTCGAGGTGCGGTTCGGGTCGAATCCAAAGATTACCATCTTAGAGGAGAGGACAAATATATACAAACATAATTTTCTTGGAAGTGACTTTACAACCTTTCAATCTTTTTTATGGTTACAATTTGCAAATATGATGAACTATAGTGGTCCTGAATATAGAGTATTTGCTGCGCTGTATAACAAACTAGTGCTCTGTACCAACTGACACTAGGAGATCTACGACGATTTGAATTATCCGGAGAATGCAATGCCTGATATACATAAAAAAAAAAAAAAAGGTAGATAATCAAATATATTTCTCGATTCACTCAAAAATGTTGTATTAGGTACGGTTCGAACAACCAAATAGCTTATGTTTAACTTTGTATTTACATTAAGGATATTTATGAAATTGATGGGCAAGTTCAAAACTCATAAATTATAAGTAGGGAGGGATAAACATTAACATCATAAGCAAAAAAGTTTAAAACTTTCAAAGTATGTACATCTTGTTCAACAACTTATAGCACTAAAACACCAAAATTATTAGATAGAAGTTTGAGAAAAATCTCTCAAATAGACAATTTAATAAATCTTTATTAGCATATACTAGACTAGAACATATCGAAAATCGAACAATAACAACATTACATGCAATGCAATGAAATTCTTGGTTCTGCCACTGAGGAACCGAAAAGGTTACATGATAGAGCAAGCATTAGGATTCTCGTCACTGAAAATCTGAGGGGAGTAATTAGCATACTCCATGAAAATGTAGTCCCTTTGAGTCATATATTCATTTTTCTTGATATCTATTGTTGTTTTATCATCTTCCTCTTTGCCTTTTTCTTCTTCACTTTCTTTCTTTTCTTCTTTTTTCTCTTCTTCTTTCTTCTCTTCTTCCTTTTTTACTTCTTCTTCCTTCACTACTATAGCTTGCTTCCCTGTCCTCTTGTACACGTTGTTCGCTAACTTCTCTGGATCAACGACACCTTTTACTACCACTTGATTGTTTCCTACGTCCGTCGTTACAGATTCAACACCTACAATATATACATATGTGAAGATTCAATAAGAATTGACTAGTTTTACGTTGGTTATAATAATGCACAACAATATATTTGGTAATGTGTATAAGGACTAAACATGAATTGACTAATTTTACGTTGATTGTCAAACATACAAGTTTGTTATACCAATGTACAACATGTTTGATATATGTATATTTTGCAAGTTCGTCATGAATTGACTAGTTTTACATTGACTTTCAGCATACAAGTTTGTTACCATAATGCATAATAATATATTAAGTATGTGCATTTGCAAGTACGGATTCAACATGAATTGACTAATTTTACGTTAGTTGTTACAATATAATAATGCATGATAACACATTTGAAATTCTAAAATATGGAAATCATGTAATATATACCTTGAATTTTTCGAATTCGTTTCTGTAGTACTTGTGCACAAGCTTCACAATGCATCTGAACTGTCATCTTCACTGTTATGACTGGAGGAGGCTGTCGATTATGTGAAAAACATATGACATTTTTCGCGTTAATGCACGTACTCAGTGACTAGTTATATCATGAAATAAGAAATTATATACAAATTGGCAAGACAGAACAACTATAATTCTAATGTAAAAAATGCAAATCAATGTCACATCCAAAAATATTACGTCTCAATCCCAAATAAGTTAGAGGTCAGCTCAGAGGTGGAGCCATTACATCGCGTCTCTATTGAAATAAATCATGTTAGGGGTCTGCTATATGAATCTTGACCGACTATGTTGAAAACTTCGACCCCTAATTCCCTTAGAACAACATTATTCCAATGTCAGACGAATTCAAATTCAAAATTTATTAGCGTTATGCCTAACTCTTCCCCCTCAAAGCCACTAAGGTCAAGAATTTTTTGTTAGTTATAACTTAAAAGTTGATCATATAATATATCATCATTTTCTAAGCATGTTACTCTATTTAACCTCATCTCAAACCGATACGATATGATATATTATATGAGCACAACAAAAATATAATAACACGTTATGAAATAAGACGTAACAACCATTCAAACAAAATGTGTGTTATTGTTATTTTATAATATTGTACATAACTATATATTATATTCATAATACTACAAAATATTGAAATGTCAGTCTCGTGAATCCCTTATAGGTCCCATTTCAAGATTTTACTATACTGCAGTATGGCAGAGTAGCCCACCAGCCCACCTACACATCATTCAAACAATTTTTGAATTTACAAAAAAAAAAAAAAATTATACAATTTTTTAAATTTTATTTGTAATGATAAGTTTTTACAGGCACACAAATATTAAGTTCATTACATACGTCTTCAAAGTATGAATTTTTAAAAGATATATACGGATCGAGAATTAAAAGGGCATAATAATATTTAGATAAATTTAAATTTTTTTTGATTTTACGTATATATAATAGATGATAAAAATTTTCGAGTTTCTGTCACTCTATCTACACCACATATTGTTTTGTGTGCCCTTCAACACCCCCCCTTTACCTCCAAGTGGATTGCTCAGAGGCTTGTCTTTTTTGCTAAACTTTGTACTGTAAAAACTATATGTTATGTTGCATTCATTGTCAGCAAAGGAAACAACAGTCATAAGCTGTGGGTGCTCTATTAATTCCCTTTACACAAAAATGAAAAAACACATACTTTGTTTGAACTATTTAAAAATGTATAGTATTTGTATCGAATCCTTTAAAAATATAATTAACTAGCAATTATTTAGTATCTTACCCTAGGAAGGGTTCATCTAGTACCGAACCGATAATCTAAATGACATGACTCAATTTTTTTACCAAGTGTGGAAATCCTAGAATCAGAAGTAGTAGGATTGATTCGAATTAAGATTGAAAGTAAAATAATTATATTTAATATTATCATATTAAAAAATAGTATTTGTGAAGGACTCGACAATCGACACATACTAATCGATATTTTTAAGTATGCAATGACTAGTGATTAACTAGGATAGTTCGATGTATGACGTATCTATACACAAAATTCAGAGAATTAAAAAATTATATCAAAAATCAGTATAATGTAGTCAGTTTATTCTAATGCAACTATCTAACAATAGCTAATTTCATAACTCGAACTCAGAATATATTAGATCATATCACACGAAACTAACTTTACCGATTAATTAAACAATAATAATATTTACCTCATCTTTCTTCTCTTCTACTTTTGGCAACTCCTCTTTCTTTTCTTTTTCTTCTTTTTTATTTTCTTCTGGTGGCTTTGGCAAAGGTGAAATCAATTCCACTTTTCTACCACTTTTTTTTTGAATTCTTTCACACACTTTGAGAGGATCTGCATTTTTCCCTTTTATCACCACTTTGCTAGCCTTAGAATCTGCCTTTACTTCATCCACTCCTATTCATTCACCAATCACCATCAATAACAAAAAATTTGAAAAAAAAATTATGATAAAAAGTCATTTTTTGGGTTAACCATATGATACAAAAAGAGAAGATATTATATCATAATATATATTATAATAAATTAAAGTTGGTTATGTCTTGTTCAATACAAACTCGTAAAAGCAGCCACTAATGATTCTTTATAACAAAAAATAATAATTTTAGCGACAATAAATAGACACATTAATAAAGAGTGTTTAAGCCTTTATCGGCATTAGTTAAATGTCATTAGATCCAATATCGCTAAATCCTTTAAGGACATATACAAAAAGTGCTAATTGCCGCTAAAAATACATATTTAACGACGATTGATAATTAATTACCACTAAAGCTCATCTTTGATATAGTGATTATAGGATAGATGATATGAATTATTCATTTTAGGGGGTGCGGCCTCCTATGAATTTTATTAACGCAAAATATCTTTTTGTACTTCCTAAATTTTATATTAATTGATCATTTTTTTTTGTAGACATTAAAAGTTCACAAATAAAAAAATAATTTTAATAATTCAATCTTAAAAAACTTCTTTACAAATCTGCAAATAGAATATATATACTTTTAAAAAGAATTAATTATAAAGAATAATATCTAAAAGTTTATGAATATTTTTTTCATTTAATAAAATGGTTAACTAACATGTGATAAATATTTTTAGTAAAATAGTGAACGTAACTAATATATGAGAAAGGGTGTATCGGACCATATCTTTTTTGTGTTTTGTTTTATATGTTAAGCTTTGTTTATTGGGTGCATTGTTCAAGAATTTATTAATAATTAGTTGAATTGAAAAACGTGATAATGAGATAGGAGACCATAGAATAAATTAATGAAGTCTCAATATATAGTGTACTCTTTAATCAGAAAGAATAATTTTAATTATTTTTTGTACTAGTTAAACTTTATAATATCACAAATTCAAAATTGATTTACTCTTTCTTTACTTGCGGTAAAAAATAGTCTTATTTCGATTTAAAAATAAATTTTAAATGATAATTAAAATTTAAAAAATTAAACCTCTTTCCTAAAAACACGTGAAATTCAATCATTTCAAAATAGAGGTATATTATTAGCATGGATATTTCCGTTACAATTTGCTAACTACAAGAATATAAATAGACCAAAAGTGTGACATATAACATCTTACTTGAGCAATTTTGAATAATACTAGGGATACATTTGAACATTTTTTTTTACTATTAATGTCATTTAACTAATTCACTTATTATAGGTATAATTATTTTATTTAATTAAAAGAGGGAATTATTAATTAAGGAATAAATTAAATACCTTGAAAACCTTTGAGGGATCTTGCAACTTTTCTTGCACAAGCTTCACAATGCATATCAACTTTGAGCACAATTTCTTGAATTTCATCTTCTTTTTTTTCCTCTACTTTTTTCTCTTCTTCTTTCTTTTCCTCTTCCTTTTTTACCTCCTCCCCTTTGTTCTCTTTTTCCTATAAAAATCACATAAAAATAAACAAATGAAATTAAAATGGGAATTAATTAAAAATATACATATATAGATTCTTCATCAAAATGACAATGAGACCATTTACGTTACAGGTTCATCTGAATTCAGTAATTTTGATTCAATTTTATGATATATACAAATCTTGAATTATATTTCATAAAGTTTGAATCTTGAACACGTCTTTGTTATCATCATACGATAAAATTTTCAAACTCAAAATCATAGAAGTTCAAATTTTGTAGTTTTTGTTACAAAAAATTCACTTAACAATTACAAAAATGATAGATTTGAAACTCGAACTCATAAAATTCAAATCTCGAATATATCACCCTTTGCTATTAGTATAGACAAGATTCTTATACACTACCAATATTATCCATTGACAAACTATATATATATGAAACAAAACAAAACAAAATTGAATTGATATATGGATTTTTTTTTATTATTTTTTTTGAGTGTTTGAACATACCTCAGCCATGTAGTAGAAAAATCTCCAACAAACTCTTGATTTTCAATGAAAAACTTATGAAGTAAATGAAAAGTTTTTCCTTCTTTAAAAACACTCTATATATATAAAGAGAAATAGTCAAGGATAGATTTGGTGTATCTGAAATTTATCTGAACTCAATATTTTTGACTATACGTTACAAAATCACTAAAGAGATATAAATAATGAATTTTTAAAAACACTCTCTCTATGTATATAAAGAGAAATAGTTGAGGATAGATTTGGTGTATATAAAATTTATCTGAATTCAATATTTTTGACTCAACTTTTGTATACGTTACAAAATCATTAAAGAGATACAAATAATGAATTTTGTATGTATCGGCAATTAAAATTCATAAAATTCAAACTTTGAATAATTTACGTTAAAAACTATGAAAGTAAGGAGAAAAAAAATACATTGTAGAATTAATGTGTTTGAACTTACCTCACCCATGTAAAAAAGCTCCAACACACTGTTGATTTTTTATGTAAAAATAAAGTAAATGAAAAGTTCCTCTTCTTTTTTTCCTTCTTTAAAAGTACACTCTCTAGATAGATGGATATATATAAAGAGGTATATTTATTTTAAGTTGGAGGAAGAATGAGGTGATCCTTTAAAAAGTAAAGATTTATTCGTATTAATATTGAGTGTTTATATTAAATTAATAAAAGTATATAAGTATATATTTGGATATATATATATTTTTTATCACTTAATTATCTTAAATTATGTATTTTTTTATTATATTACTTGACCATAATAACCTGAACTAATTTAATATAAATATTGCGTGGACATAAGTTTTACCCACGAAAAATGCAAATGATATAGCATATTACTATTCATGTTTGGTAAACGTTTTTCAATTTCTATTCTCTAATAGAAGTAGGAAAAACAAGATTTATAAATGCATTTTACATTGATTTTATCGACCTCGCTTCTACCCCCATTGCCCACTTCACCACCCTCACACTCCTACTCCTGTTGTATTTGTCTATATTATATACAAATGCGTAAAAATATTTACCCCCTCCACCTTATCTATGTATCATCCTTCCTTTTTTAGTTTGTTCACACAAATATTTAAAAATTATTTTAGATCACACATAGTAATTTATCTTTTTTAGAAAAGAACATCATATATATCAAATAATACTCTCTTTTCCATTTTATGTGACATTTTTTATTTTTTAAGAGTCAAACAATTTAACTTTGATCGAATATTTGCGTATGGAATTTTCAAAATTTTTTAAATGAAATTTATATGTTTGTAAACTACGTAAAGAGTACTATGAGTCACAATAATTGATAATTCAAAATGTTAAAAGGATCTATGAAAAATTACAGTAAAAAATACACTTATTTGAATCTCAAAATATAAAAAATATCACATAAAATGAAACAAAAAAATACTACATAAAAAAAAACTTATTTCTTAAAAAAAATATTTTCGTACCAAATACACCGGCCAATAGCTTATTAATTGCAGGATATAATAGAGAGACAAATAGTACAGTGGTCATATTTGCTGACTCAGCCTCTCATAATATGTTGTCCTTCACAATATTTACTATCAGTCCTCTTTTATTTTTTGGGTCAATATTTATACTGTTCCTATTAAACACCATGTTTTTTTTTCCCCTATTGATTTTTCTAGTAGATATAATAATTACTACTGCTGATCTGTTGGATATGTTATGTACCCTAAAATTCCATTTCAAAGATTTGTACTTTTATAATTAAGGTGTTTAAATTTAGATATTTCTTTTCTTAAAGATATGAAAGGTTAATTTATGTTGAATGTTCTTTAATTTAGAATAACTTGTAATTTATTTTACATACGATGTTGGTTAGGTGTGATGCTAGGTAGGAGTTTTCAAGAAGATAAAGAAAAGGAGATATATCGTTGTATTTTTTTTCTTTCTTAAAACAGTGAATTGAAGATATGAAAGGTTGTTTTATGTCGAAGGTTCTTTAATCTATGGACAATTTGTTAAGTTAGTTGATCCATGGTAGATAGAAATTGAATTGTTTTTATAGTTTATTTTACGTAAGGTGTTGATCTAGTGGAACTTGTTGGTTGATGTTGCGAGTCAAGATGCGTGCTAGCTAGGAGTCTTTAAGAGGACAAAGAAAAGAATAGATGTCGTCGCATTATAGTATTTGTTTCGTTTCTTCCTTAAATAATGAAATTAAAGATATAAAAGGTTGATTTGTGTTAGATGCTCTTTAAGCTATCGACAATGTGTCAAGTTAGTTGAATTAACACTGCTGTAGTTTATTTTACATTTCGATGTTGGTTTGATGAAATTTATTGGTTGATAGTCGTAACATTATTTGTTTAGCTTTATATAAGTGTAAGTATTTATTTATATACACTAAAAGCTTAATGATATATATAAATATCTGCTGAGACTAAATTAAAAAATATGTTTATGTATAATGTCATTATTTTAAATATTCCTTTATTGCTCACAATATATTTAAACTAACAATTTATACTATGTGTCCAATTAAATATGGTTAAATAAAGTGGGGAAAATGTAAAATCTTGATAATGGGCAATAAAAATTGGACAAATCACTTTCTTATCTTTGTGTCTCCCCTATTTTGGGCTTTGTATATGGTCCTAATGGGCCTTCCATCACATGGCCCAATAGTATTTGCCACCAAATTTGGAAAGTAGATATTTCCTATTTAGAAGCTAAGGTATACTTACTAAATTGTGCTACTACCCTAATAATTATATAATATAGTAATTATAATCATTAATTTGGTTTTCATTATATAATTATGATAGGATTTATCATGTCATGTTTGGTTATACAAATATAATTTATTTTATTTTCATAGTGTGATTTTACTAGAATTCCCTTTTTACCCTTGAGAATTGTATAGTAGAGTATTAAAAGTCTGTTTGGATGGGCTTAAAAGTCAGTTTTTGACTTATTAGAGTGTTTGACAATTATCAAAATGACTTATTTTAAGTCAAAACTGATTTATTTTAAGCCAAAAGCTAAAAGCTATGTGAATGGTGTTTTTTTTTCCAACTTAAAATTCATTTTATGTTGACCAAATAAATTACATTTTGCCCTTAATTCTTTTCATTATTATTATTATTATTAATATTATTATTATTATATTATTATTATTATTATGATTATTATTATTAAGAATATTATTATTATTATTATTATTATTATTATTTTCTTTATTATTATTATTATTATTATTATTAAGAATATTATTATTATTATTATTTTATTTATTATTATTATTATTACTTTTATTATTATTATTACTTTTATTATTATTATTATTATTATTATTAGCATTAGCATTATTATTATTATTATTATTATATTATTATTATTATTATTATTATTATTATTATTATTATTATTATTATTATTATTATAGTTATAATTATAATTATAAAAAATTGTGATGATAAAGAAATATGTGAATGATAGAAATATTATTACTTATGGATGTAAAATATAAATTAGTTTTGTTTTAACTTTTAAGTATAAAAACCTTAAATTAATCAACTTTTTATCACGTTAACAATTTTAAGGTATTTCAGATATTTTGATAAAAAAAAAAAGTGTTTACCAATACTTATTTGCCAAACACATCAACAACTTTTTTTTCAACTGAAACACTTTTATCCAAACATATAAGTACTTATTTTAAAAATAAGCTTCAGCACTTTAAAAATTATTTTTCAAAAGTTATTTTTTTTAAGCCCATCCAGACGGACTCTCAGCGCTTCTTTATTTTATTTTTTCTAACTTATCTACTAATGTCTAATATTTTCCTTATACAAAATGTCCACGACTCTACATTTTTATCTTTTCGAAAGCCTAGACCATTTTTATGATGAATATTTATTTTAATTTTTATATTATATTGATCAAGTTAATTACGTAGCTAGTAGCTAAACTATGTTATAACATCCAATTACATACACATTTTACAATATAATGTGACCTTCCAAATATGTCCTGAATCTTTAATTAAAATAATTTTTTATAACTTAAATCTTTCCTTTGTTTCCAAGCAAAGGGATTTAGTTGACAAAAAAAATTATTTGGCCCATTTCCCTAACAACCTTTCCAAGAACAATTATTAATTATGAAATACCTTTTTACTTTATTGATCATTATAATTATTTTAATTATGCTTACTTGTAGATTCGGTGAGTTTTAGTTCTTTTTTTAAAATAATAAAGCAAAAGGTGTAAAAAATAAATTGTAGTTATGAATCTCAGGAGAAGTTTGATTCTAGCTAGTTCAAGATGAATATTGTCAATAAATATTAATCTTATTTAGTGATGAGTCAACAATAAATTATCATACAATTATATTAGTTATGAGCTAAATGTATATTAGTTATGAACTATTTAGCGACGATGTTCATATCAAGATTTTTGATAATTTTTTTAGATTTTGATTATTAGAACAATAAGTGAAGAATTCTGGTCATGTACCAATCATTGAACTAGGGTTGATAAAGGGAAATAAAAACAAAAAGAAAATAAAAAGTAATTTTAGATGCAGACGCACCGACAGAAATAATAAGTTGTTAGTCAAATGTTACAAACACAAGTTGGACCAAATTTAAGAAAAATAGTCTAATAATTTTTTATATTTCTTTAATATTATTTTTTTACGATATTTATTTTGCATCTTGTTATTTAGTTAATGGTAATATTTATTTCATATTTCGATTAAAAAATTTCAATCGAGAGTCTGTTAGAGTCTTAGAGATAAAGTATTAAATAATGTTTGTGTTCATCTTACCTTTTTTAAATTTCATTTGTGATATATTATGAATTTAATAATATTATTTTTTAATAATAAACTACAAAATAAATATTTTAGTAAAGAGATGCATACACCAAATTTAAAGTACATCACCAACCAAAAGAGGTGGAAAAAATATATTCATACACCTTGTTAATAATATTTTAGAGTAGTACTTTTTAAAATTCACTTTATTTGTTTATTAGGTTGTTGTCCTTTCAAGGATCTTTGAAAGAACATTTATTTTGTTAATTCTTTTTTAAATATATATTATGCTTTTCATCTTTATGATTTAAAAAAATTAAATTCAAAGTAGGTATTAAAATAGTTAGTTTAACCACTAAAAATTACGGTGGAATGGTGCATATCTTTTTAGGTTTCGAGTTTAAATATTTAATTTAAAGTCATTTTAAGTAGAGTATTTTATTTTTTTTATAAATTTTTTAAATATAAATATAAATTAATTAGACTCTCGAAAAAATACAAAATACGAAAACCAAAAAAAATAAAGTTCTTTAGTTTGAATATGATAGTTTCTGTTAGAAACTGTCTTATATTTCAATAGTTTCCTAATGCATTACGTGGCATAATTTCATGCATTTCAATTATACATTAAAATAGAAAAACGTCTTTGGTTAAATTTGTTATATATGTTAGGTGTGATAATTTATTAGAAGATTGTATTTTTAATTTGTTGATTCTAAATACTGAAATAGGCTCATTTGGTGAAAAGGAGGTTGTGGCCTTGTGGGGGTGGGATTTAGCTTCCAATGTTTAATCAGGTATTTTGAATTTAAGTTACACGAATAAGTTTTTTTATATAGAAAAAATATTTATTTTATTGTTTGATTATCACATTTTTTTATTATTATTCTTTTCTCAATTATTTTCAATATGACTTTTTTGTTATTGTGTTTTTCTTTTGAATTTTGTCTTTGACATGTTATTTGAGTTTAGAGTTAATCGGAAATGACATTTCTACCTATACGAGATAGGAATATATAAGGTCAAAATACACACCATCTTTCTTAGATCAACTCACTCGTAAAATTATACTAAATATATTATTATAATATTCAAACATGTCCTTTACTAATTTTTTTGTGATAGAAATCTAAACTAATAGAATCAATAAATATCAAACTACCAAAAATTTATAAAAAAAGAAAGAGTCAACCACCACGTTATTTGAGTGACCTAGCTTTAATAACGTTTTACCATATTTCTTTAGAAATAAGACAAGGATGTGCATAGCTAACATATTAAAGTCATGTTATTGTACATTACTTTAATTAACTTTATAAAAAATTTAAAAAACATATACCATCGATGCATAAAAATAAGTTATTTTAAAAAATTGTTAGTATATATTTATCTTTTTGGTAGAATGAAAAACAAAAACAGATCTTTTGTTATCGATATAATAGTTTTACATTTTATTATAATTATTTTGATAAATTTTTAATTCCACCATTAATTATGCATAGTCTCTTTATCAGTCCCTATAGACTTTCCATTGATTATTTAATGGTACAAAATTCTAGAATTTTGTATGATGTAGGGGTCTAGAATATGGATTTTCCAAGTGTTTGAATGACTAAACAATAGGGGCCCAAATGTCCTAATCATTTCTCTTGGGTTATTATCTAGTATTTTCTCCGTTTAAAAAAGAATGATCTAGTTTGATTTAGAACAGAGTTTAAGAAAAGAAAGAAGACTTTTTAATTTTTTGGTTTTAAATTACAGTAATATCAAATGTATCAAAATATCCTTTAATCTTATAGTCTTAAACATGTCACGTGGAAAGTTAAAGTTAAAGTGTTGCTAAAAAAAGTAAAGAATTCATTCTTTTTTAAACGAATTAAAAAAGAAATAGCGATATTCTTTTTGAAACGAAAGGAGTGAAAACTCCTATGGTCACATATAAATTATATATTAATATCTATCAATATTCAAACCAATAAAAACCACTAGATGATTCTTGGTGTTGGATGAAAGGAAGGAGAATGACATTTTTTGGAATTTATGTAGGAGGGAAAAAAGAATGGACTTGAAAAAAAAATCATTTTATAGTAAGAAGAAGGCAACAAATTTGATACGTAATATTTTACGTTGATTTGTCTATTTCCTATCTCTAGTCATGGCCAACCTTTTAGCTAAGTATTTTGTCATGTACATGTTAACATGCAAGTATTTTTTTACGCTATTATATAATTTAAAATGTGACTTCTGTAATAGGTGAAATTGATAAATAATAAAGTAAAAAGACTCAAATATGTTATTAAACTTTCAAAAAAGGCTTATTTATGCCATCAGTTAAAAATTTGGCTTATTTATAGCATTACCGTTAAAGAAAAGACTCATTCATGCCATTATATTTTAACGGTGGTTTTGCAAAACCATTTTTGACGCGTGACCAATTATAATTCGGCCACATCATCAATTTTTTAAATAAAAATAATAATTTATTTTTTGTTCAGAATTTTGATTTTTTTAATAAAAAAACTGATGACGTGACCAATTATAATTCGGCCACGTCATCAATTTATTTAATAAAAAAAATATAAAAAAAATTTAATCTTTTTTTTGAGAATTATGATTTTTTATTAAAAAAATTGATGACGTAACCGAATTATAATTGTCCACGTGTCAAAAATGGTTTTGCAAAACCACCATTAAAAAATAATGGCATGAATGAGCCTTTTTTTTAACGGTAATGACATAAATGAACCAAACTTTTAACTGATGACATAAATAAGCCTTTTCTAAAAGTTCGATGACATATTTGAACCTTTTTCCAATAATAAATAAAGGCTAATATCAACAGTAACAAAAAAGAAACATATAATCTTTTATAACAAGTTAAATTTCACTCACTAGAGTAAATATTGAATTAGATTTATTTTTCATTACAATTATTACTTTTAGTTATATAATTTATTTTGATAAAATAATAGTAAAAAAGAAAATTTGAAAATCTTTGTAGAATCAAATTATTTTATTCAAATTTTTATGATTAAGGGACATAATATAATTAATTATGGTAAGAAAAGAAAGTAGTGATCAAATAACATGGGTTAAGCATACCTGCCATGTGGGGTACATCTTCCATTATTGCACTAACCAAACTAAAACCACTTCCTACTCTATTCTTTACTTTTTCTTATATTATAAAAATTAAAATAATTAGCTACAAATTTTATTGTTAAATAACCTTTAATTTTAATAATTCATCATTTGAATAAAAGTAAAATATACTATTCCATCAACCTCATATTAGTTGTCATGTTTGACTTTTTAATAATAATTTGACTGAATTTTGAAGCTAAATTGAACTAGATATACTCAATATTTTACAATTAAAATTTACAAATTATATGATAGTCACAAAAAATATATTTTTAAAAATATATATTGATCAAAGTTTACTTAATTTGATTCTCGAAAAATAAAAAAATATAATAATTAATATGAGATGCAATATATAAATTATTTTTTAGTTCAATTTAAACTTTGACAGATAAAATTATTCAAATATATGTCACGATAGAAATAGTCAATAAAGTGCCCATAACTTAATCAACTACCAACACATAAAGTGTGCTTAGTATAGAAGTGATTATCACTAACTATAGTATTTACTATTTAAAGGCACAAGCAAAATTTTCACTAAAATAATTAAAAAGTTTAAATTTTAAATACAGGAAAAAAAATGAAAGAATTCAATATTTACTACTTACTAGTATATATACGTAAAATATAATTTTAGTCATACGTAAATAAAATCATTTTTTATCAAAAAAGGAATATTCATTCGATTTCCTCAGCTTTATCTGGCTCCGTCCTTATTTTATTCATTTGAATTCCTCAGCTCTATCTGGCTCCATCTGACTCCGTCTCTATTCTATTCATTCGAATTAATTCCTCAGCTCTATCTGGCTTCATCCTTATTCTATATTCATTCGAATTCCTCAATTCTATCTGATTCCATCCCTAATCTATTTATTCGAATCACTCGACTCTATCTGACTTCGTTACTATTCTTACTTACTATTAAAATGGTTTGAAAAAAATAATATAGAAAAAGTAAAGGTGAGGTGTGCCAATCAAATCCAGCACATGCAAACAAAGAGTATATAGTCAGCAATCAACTACTAGCTAGCCACCAGACAATCAAATCAATATCATAAATTTCAACAAATTCTTCTCCTAACTTCACACATCACACACTTATCTCTTTTCCCTTATTTCATACTATTAATATCACACCCTTTTTTTTCCCCCTCTTTCATTCTCTCTTTCCTTCTCAAATAATCACAAGGATTTCAATTCTTAGCTATGGGTGGTGATCACAAAGAGAAGGTAATAACCTAATCGTCGTTTCAATTTATGTGTTTTACTTTCTTTTTAGTCTGTTTAAAAAGTATCAATCACTTTATATTTGATGTAAGTGTTCAATTTCGATATTTTAAAGGTAAGATTGACTATTTTGTTCTCTTGTTTTATTGAATCAATTGTTAGTGAGAAAGAGATTTTTCGAGGTACTTAGACTACTTGGCTAACAATATAAGCATATTCTTGTTTCAAAAATGAAACATAGGGCAAAGTGATATATTTGGAATCTTTAGGGGTAATTTTTGGGTACTAATTTTTATTGAAGAATAATTTGAACTTATTACTCTAATAAGATGGCTATTATATACAGAGACATTAAATATTTATGATTGCATTTAAATTACAAAATTTTAAAATTTATTTTTTCTTCTGACTTAAATTTTGTATCTAGTCAAATATCATCTAGATAAGTTTGAATGGAGAGGTATAACACAACAATTTCAAGTTTTAAACATTTTCTTTTTATCAATAATGAAATAACCTTACAATTTTTTTATTTTTTTTTTAATTTCTCAATAGACCACTGTAATGGTGCTAAAGGTTGATCTTCAGTGTCCCTGCTGCTACAAGAAGGCCAAGAAAATTCTCTGCAAAATGCCTCGTGAGTCACCTTTGTATAGAACGTTATCTGTCTTATTTTCAAGATTATAATTTCAAAGAATTACTTATAGATATTCTTTTGGAGTGATGTGATAACGTTATTTTTTTTTCATTTTATTTTGTATTTGATGTTAAAATGATTTGAATTGCAGAGGTTCGAGATCAGATGTATGATGAGAAGGCCAATACTATCACCATCCTTGTAGTCTGTTGTAGTCCTGAAAGGATTCGCGACAAATTGTGTTGTAAAGGAGGAAAAGCAATCAAGAGCATTGAGATCAAAGAGCCCCCAAAGCCCAAGGCTCCTGAAAAGCCCAAGGAGCCCGAAAAATCCAAAGGGGACGATAAGCCCAAGCCCGAGAAAAACAAAGAACCAGAGAAGAAACCTAAGGTTGTCACCTTTGAAACGCCCAAGGAAAAAGCAAAGGAGCCCGAAAAGCCCAAGGACAAAGCGAAAGATTCTGATAAGCCCAAAGGACAAGAAAAGCCCACTGTAATTGATAAACCCAAGGACAAACCAAAAGATCCCGAAAAGCCCAAGGACGGGCCTACATCTGCAATGGTGGCAACCCCATGGATATCCGAACCAATGATGATGATGCCACCAGTGCACGGATATCCCCAGGTAATGCCAGGTTGTGGCTGTGGGCAATGTCATTATACCGGTGGCCCGTGTTATTACGGAACACCTGTACCCCCACAGCCCGCCTCATACTACGGTAACTACTCGTATGGATATGGGCCCGGCCCGGTCCCATCTAGCTATGGAAAGGGTTATTATGAGAACAATGATTACTATAATGAAGAAAATGGTCAAGGATGCACAATTATGTAATGTGACCCAAATCATTGTGGGTCACTTAAATGGGCCTACTTAGTACTTCATTAATGGGCTTCTAAAAGAGCCCAGAGCAAAGTTTTGGGCTCCATATGGATGTCTATTTTATATATTATTACTGTATTCATTAATAATAGTACCAAATTCGATGTATACAAGGTATATAGTTTTATTTTAATGATAAAAAGTGCATAAAGAATAATAAGTAGGTGACCAGATGGATGGTGAACTGTCTTATTATATAGTACTTATAAGTAATTGATTATACAATTTGATTAAAGAAAGCACTTCATTAATCATTGCCCTTTTTAAAATAATACTTTGTGGTATAATATATCTTTGATTATTTCTTTATTTTCCACTTTGTTCTCCATACATGTACACCAATGTTGTTTCTATCGTCGTTTTACTCGTTACTCTATGGTTTATTTTGTTAGTGGCGGAATCAAAATTTCTGATAATGGATCGAATTTGAAAAATAGATAGAAAAATCTAAGGTAGCACTTGATTGATGTGTGTGAGTAAGATTTTACTCTTTAAGTTTGTCTATTTTCTTTGTTTTTCAATAAATTTAAATTTAACTCATAATATTTTAATTATAATAAATCTAATGTAAATATTATAATTAAAATTCTGATTGCGCCTCTTTGAATAAAATATCAACCTTAGTGTGGATAAAGGATAATGCTATATTTTTATTGTATGTCCCTCATTTTTAGCACCGACATGGAATTGACCTTTGAATTTTCATGTTCTCATTAGGTATAATATTTAGAGAATATTCAGGCCTTTGACTTTGGTTAGGTTAACTTTTATATAATAAATACTATTATTCTAGTTGTTTTAATTATCATATTATTTGTTTTTTGTTGACCTAATACACCTTTAAGAAATCTATAATCAGATGAAGTTGTTCAGATGATAAGCGTCTTTTACTTTCAATATTAAAATTATGAATTCGAGTTACGGAAGGAGCAAAAAAGGATGAGGAGAGCCTTGGAAGGGTGTATATTACTAAATTAACCTAAATGTTGTTTAATACTATGGGTAATATGAAGGGAAAAAAAACCTTTCTTAATTTATTAAAATAGATAAATAAATTGAAATATCTATTTTTTTTATATATAAGGAATAAGTAAAATCGAACGGGCAAAACTCAATAGAACTAAAATGTTAAATTTATTAAATTTTTAGTTGAATATGTTCAATGTTAAAGATCTTAAAAATTTAACTAATTAAATTAAATCTTTTATCCGACTCAATCTTTAAGGGTTGTCGATTAACAATCCTTTGCTGGAATTATGTATAAATAGGTAAAAAGTTAAAACAAAATACTGACTTATTCATATATTTATTTTTTTATATTTCTGAAAATTTTGATTTCGTCACTACCTCGAGAAGTGACTCTTGATGAGCACTTTATTCCATTCACATATAATAACATAACATAATTCCCTCTTTCTTGTCCTTGAAATTTAAATATGCATGGTTGCACAATTTTTTTAATTAGTTTAAAAGTTGCTCTTAATTAAAGGTGGTCTGCACGTTTTGAATATTATTTTATCTCTATGTCATCACTATAAATATAGATAGTCCTTTGTAAAATAACTCATCATTTTTTTTCCCTTCAATTTTCATGCCATTAATCATGGGAAATTGTATTGATACATTATTACTATCTCCATCTTTGAATAATCAAGAAAATGATATATCCAATGATCAAAAATTGATTAGATGTGATGAAAAAGAGATGCAATATTATGTTATTCAACAAGTAATTCATCAACAATGTTTATCTAATGACAAGAATGATAATTGCAAGAGTAGTCAAAGAATCAAGATTGTGTTATCAAAGCAACAATTGGAAGTTCTTGTGAGAAATGTTAAAGAGCTTCAATTTGGACAAATTCCAATTGATCAATCTTTGAGAGTAAGTGAATCTTGTAAAAGATGGAAGCCATCTTTAGATACTATTCCGGAATTGTAACAACAACAACTACGTGTTAATGCCAAATTATCAGAGTTTCTTCATTCCTAGGGTTGAAATTCGAGACTTCTGGTTAAAATGGAGGGATCTGATCCATCCCATCACGTAACTCGGTGATATAGACACAAATTTGACCGTGGTCAAACCTAATATTTCCAAATTTGACTAGTTTTAGGTGTAAAGTTGTTATAAAAAGAAGATTAGATTCAATATAGGTGCAAAGTTGACTAGTTGCTTGTGTTTCTTGATTTCTTCACATTATATTTTGGAAAGGGAGAAATCCATAAATGAAACATTGCTATGTATATATGTCTCTCTAGGAACATAACGATTTATTTGCCAACTTACAAAATGATCATTTAAACATTCTCAAAATTGTATATTACGCCAGCTTGGGTGTCCACGAGAATAATGGGACGAGTTGAGGTGTTTAGATGTGCATTTTTAAAGTTAGAATATTGAGTTGTCAGTAAGGACAAAGTCTATCCCATCTATGTATTATGTCTTTTTTTTTTATTGTGCGCCTTGTCAACGTGTTTGAATTAAAAATATATATTCACAAAGTTAAATTTTCGCGTCTCTTTGACATAAAGCTCATCTTTAGTTGTGCAGCTTCTTGCAGAAATTGCAGGGTAAGACTGCGTATAATAGACTCTTTTGGTCCGACCTTGCACATAATAAAAGCTTAGTGCACTGAGTTGAGGCACAATTGTCAACCTTTTAATATAATGACATTATTGTATTGTGAAGAAATTTCAGTATTGAATTTACTCTTAAGAAGTGATGGAAGCTAGCATGATTTATGTTAATTGTCTTGTGATATTTGAGGGAATGAATTATTGTCTCCTTATATGGTATTACACGATTTTCACCTCATGAGTAGCTTTGAGGGTAGAGTTCGACTCAACATCTCTTAAAATGGTATCAGAGCCAGACCTATCCAAACTCTTGATTATTTACACAATATTAAATCCTCATGTTATATTGTCCACGCACCATACGTTTGAGGCGTTGAGGGTTAAGAGTTCAAACTTCCAATTATTATTACTATACAAATAAGAAGCAAAAACAAAAAAAATGTTACAGTTCTAGTTGTGACAGAGCTAATCACTCACTTTACACATAACAAATCAATTGAATCTTTATTCCTTTGATCAATCACTATTCATTCTTTGTATATATATACAAGAAATGTAAGAATCAGACTGATGAAAACAAGGAGTAGCTTCACTTTTTTGTTACATTACATGTATATATATATCTTCAAGCATAGTGCCCCCACGCATAGCAGGAGCTTAGTGCACCGAGCTGCCCTTTTTTTACGTGAATCTTCAAGATGTTCTCATGATCCTAATTTAAATATAGACCATCTTCAAAATTAGTATGGTCTAATGATAGTGTATGAAAAATATATGTTGCTCGGATCCTTCAAAAATGTAGCTGAGCCCTTGTCAGATCTTCCGAACATGCTAAATGTTTGGATGATCTGACACACATCTAGTGACATTTTTGGAGGATCCGAGCAACATAGCAAAAACGAGGATAAAAGATACACTGACCTTGTTGTTTCACTTTTCGTTTTCTTGTTTCAACTTCTATAGCTTTTGATAATGTCTCAATCTTCTTTGTTAGTGTCTGTAAACATCAAAAAAGATTGATCAAAATGATAAAAAGAAGACGATAAACGTGTGTAATGACTTCTGTTTTATGGTAATAATTCACCTTAATTTCTTCATCTTTAGTATTCAAAGCAGACTCTTTTGTCTCACAAAATTTCCTCAAACAGATAACTTCTTTCTGTAGCTTGTCATACAAAAAACCAGATACTATATCATCGTTATCGCTCTGGCTGCATCCATTAGTCTTATTTTCATCCTGATCACCTCCTCCGTTCTTGATCTTATGCGCGTCTCTGGTTTCTTTGCTGTTTATAATATCCACAACGGAATTCTCCTTCATTTCTGCATTTTCCTTTCCAACAGTACTGCCAATGATCTTATTTCGAGAAGTCCATAAACTCTTTTTTACCAAGCTATTTCCAAGATAGTGTTTAGTCTTTTGAGGTTTTGTCGATCCATTAGGATTGAACGCTTGCTTCAGACCTTCTTCGAGTGTTTTGAGCCTTAGTTTTAGCTTATCCTATAGCAAAAAAATTTACCAGATGAGTGGAAAACAGATTAAGTTAGTTTCAAGGATGGCGTAGTATATGACAATTGAAAACCTCACCTTGAGTTGTGCTTCTGCCTTCGCTGTTCGCTCTGATATGCTTAATTTGTCTCGCAATCGTTGCATCTCCGCCTATAAAAACATAGGTGAAAAAGTATCTCAGTAAGTCTAACAGATAAGGTATAATCAGAAATACGTATTTAGTAGGCGTTTGGACATGGAAGTTTGGTAAAAAGAGTTTTTTGAAGTCGAAGTTCTGTTTGGACATTCATTTCACATGAAAACTGGTTGAAGTTTTTTGAGTGGAAAATGTTTGAAAGATTGGTCTATGTCCAAACGTCTCCTTAAGTCGCGCAATATCTTGCTTTAGTAACCTGCAACAGCCTTCTTTCTTCTAGCCATTGTTTTACAGGCATAACTTTGTCATTTTCATCTTTCCACTCGTTTGCCACGACAGTTGCTACTCGATTGGCTGAAACCTTAACTCTTGATAGTTCCCTTTCCAATGTCCTCTTCTCCTCCTACAAGATTCGGAAAAATTAACCTCAGGCCTTATGATCTATAACATAGTCGTACGTCTAGTAGCATTATTAAATATGTGTCTAGATGTTTGTTTACTTGTAATTCAGATATTCTTCGTTTGTAGTCACGAAGTGTATTAGCTGCTGCTCCTCCAGCAAGAATGGCCTCCTCAAGCTCTATAATAGTTTGGCTAAGCTTTTCCACCTCAAGAATCTTTTGACGGTTCGTCTTATCAAGTATTTTGTTCTCTTCCTGCATTGAGAGGAATGACGTAGACAGAATTTTCACTAGGGGGATTCAAGAAGTAAAGGAGGAAACACACGAAGAAGCTAAGGGAGTCCACCGTCTATTGTAATTTTCCGGTTGAAACTCCTACCTGGAAGATTTCAATCTGTCTTCTTAGTTCAAAGTTCTGATTTTGTATCTCTTCTACTATTAATGCTCTTTCTAAAGCACTTTTTAGAATCCGTTCTGCTTCAAGCAACGCGGCTTCTTTAGACCTCGTGTGTCTTTCCAATGATCTTGTATCCTCCTGTAATGCTGCAATCTAAAAAATTTGCCAAATAAAACAAGTTAATGCTTGCCAAAGCACTTGGAATGAGTTATTATCATTTTTTAAGTACCTCATTCTTGTACATCTTAATCTCTGCCTCGAGTGGAGCAATAATGGACTCGAGAGGAGGAGAGTCATCGTCTTTCTGATCTGCGTATACTCTTCTAAGAGTTGCTTCAGCAGCATATTGTGCAGCCAGTGCTTCTTTCTTCTCGTTAACAAGTCGTTTGATATCAAGATTCTGCATTTTGACGCGCCCTTTTTGAGTAAACAAGTGGTTGCTTTTGAATAGCATTACATTTTACACGAACGATGAAATGACATACCTTTTGTTCAACTACATCTTCACCAATTTTCAGCTTTCCTTCCAATCTTTGAAATTCATTTCCGAGCTGTGAAAAATAGGAATTTCATTATCAAACAATATAATAGCTAAACTATAACAAGCAAATGTATACAAAATGGCAAATCCAATTGAGTTGAGAGTACCTCTTCAAGAGCCTTGTCTTTGAGGACTTCAGATGCTTTCAGAGCCTTAATTTCACTACCCTGCTCCAAGTTCTCGATCCTTCTCTGATGAAATTCACATCAAGAATTGAAATTTAATAGCTAAACATCGCGCTTATATCCATACGTAGCATGTTACAGGCATGCACATATACACGTCGAAGCTTCAGAAAAGCCAGTTACCAAAAATTTGATATACTACAGCCTGAAATCAGGACTTAAGCTAGTCTTTAAGCCAAAAAACTATCTAATCAACAACTATGTCTCAGTCACAAACAAGTTGAGGTCGATCATTTAAGCTCATGTCATGTTATCATCATACCTAATCGCTAAGATCATTCCGGTGTTAGCCTAACAAGGACTACCAGAATTTTATCAGCAGATTATTATTTGGCCTATTTTAACACAAGCTGGACAGACAGAATCAGAACAAACTTAGAATATACTCAATTCTTGAATTCTTAGATTTTCAATTGTTTCTCCCTGCTGATTGAAAGTTCCACCAACCTATGTTGCTCGGACTTTTCAAAACTAACACAAAGTACATGTCAGATTCTTCAAAAGTAGTGCATCTTTTGAGGATTTGACACGTATACACAAAATATTTTAGTGAGTCTGAACAATATAGCTACTAACAGAAAGCAGCTTGTCCCTTTGTTTCACAAGAATAAAAAAGAGATCAAATATGTTTCTAAATATCTAAATTTGAAAGCTTAGGTAAACAGGATGATGTAAAGCTTGCGTTTAACATCTAAGGTAGAGTTGTTGACTCCTCTAGAACTATTGTTATTGATCATATGTCTAAATCAATCCAACTATGAAAGTAAAATATATTAATATTTTTTTTAAAAATCAACAATTATACATGATAGATATTGAGAAAAGACAAAAAAGGGGCACTTCGGTCCATCAAGCTCCCGTTATGCATGAGGTCTGACGAAAGACCGGACCACAATATGTCTATGTAAGTAGTCCTACCTTGCATTTTACAGGAGGTGGCTTTCACAACTTGAACTCGTAACCTCCTGGTCACATGACGACAACTTTTTACTATCCGCTTCAAATGAAACATGGAGGGGAGCCTTGGTAAAAGTTACTGACATGTGATCGGGTGGTCAACAGGTTCAAGCCATGGAAACAATCTATTGAGAAAAATGCAAGGTAAAGCTACGTACCCTCGTCTAGCAGAAACTTAAGTGCACCAGGATAAATACACAAAACTTTCATTGGAATAGGAAAAACACCTATTAGCATAACATTCAATCAAGAACCACAACAGAAAAGTGAAAACTAAAAATTAGTTTTTTAACCTTTGAGTTGGTTCTGCAAATTATTGAGTTCCAAGATAACAGGATCAGGATGAACATGAAAAAGTTCCTCACCACAAACTTCATAAAAGCCTGACATATTTTTTTTCTATGACTTTCAAACTATAGTATAATTCTTGAAACTTAAAAGGTACTAAAGAAAGAAATAAGATGTGTATAAGAGTTTGTAATAATTGTAGCTATTTGAAGTGTACATTTATACTTATATAAAGAAAACAAATTGAGTTGAATTAAGAGAATGAACTTCCCCTCTTGTTAAGCAAACCTTAGCACAAAAAAAATAATCAAAACCAACTTAGACATTTTTTATTATTATCTTTTTTAAGTTTTTAGTGAAATACTATTGTACGAGCCTGATAAATTTGTTGCCATGTAATTAAGAGGTCATCTGTTCAAATCGTAGAAATAGCTTCTTGCAAAAATATAAAATATAATTGCGCACAATATATATTTGTAGTTTAACTTTATTTAGCTTAGTGTACCGGACTGACGACTTTAATTTTTGAAAGACTACAATATAATATTTGAATTCCTCATTCTTTTTCCTGGTTTAACTACTCAATTTTGAAAAAGATAGTAATGATTATATGGAACAATATCTCTATATGCTTAACACATTTCTTTTATGTTTATTAATTTGTATGGTTTAGCTGTAACATATTCTTGAAATTTGTTTTTAGTGGAACAGAATTAAAAAAGAAACAATTAAAAAATGGACCACACCAAATAATATTTAAAAAATTAGTGAATTTAAAATTAAACAAGACAAAATGCTAGGGAATAAAGGCTAAGTTGTCCTACAGTTATCTGGACTTTAACTTTTGAAGCTTTCCTTAAGCAGAAAAAGGGTGTTAGGTAATCAAGTTTCATTTTATTAAAATAATAATAAAGCTCTTCTTATTTTTTCTATTTCCCCCCCTTTTTTTTTCTTTTAGGGAAAGAGATTCTTATAATTTTTATGAATAAGTATCCCCTATCTATGCTCGAAATTTTAGAGACACATTCATATTATACTAAGGTCGTATTATTCTTCTAAACTTATTTTATAAATAATTTTTATACCTTTTCGGCCTACGTGTCACTATTTTGTGGGCCCAGCGCGTGTTGACTTTTTCTTTTAAGCTAGTGCCACGTAAGCTGAAAAATGGTAGAAAATTATTTATAAAATAAGTTCAAGGGGTAATAGGACCTTAATATAGTATAAGTATGTCTCTCAAATTTTGGGCATAGATTGGGGGGAAGCGGGATTACTTATGTATTTTCTCTTTTTTAAATGTAATTATATGATGTTTGGAATTCATTAGCCCGACTAATTCAGATTGACACTATGAAGGGTTCTAAGTGGGAATCGCTCTCTATTAAAAATTTACAGAGCTTAAATCCACCATCTAATTGTTGAAATCCATGTGTTCGACTAATTCAAATTTACATGCCGTGTGACTCATTTAAAAACGAACATACTCTCTGTCATAAATTTTTTCATACCAAAGACTCGAACGCATTGACCCTTCTAATTCATGTTTGCACCGCTTAAGGTTCATTTGAGGGGGAAACACTCTCCAACAAAACATGAATTCATTCCCCGAGGCTCGAATCCACCATCTGGTACCGTTGAACCCGTTGGCCCGACTAATCCATGTCAAGTAGGGCCCCTTTAAGAGGAAATTCTTCCTATCAATTTTTTTTTCATTTTCAAAACTTGAACTTAAAACTTCTGATGAATAATTGACGAGATCTCATCTGTCCTACCATAATATAAAATAATAAAGAAAAGAGATTAAGATGTACAACTCTAATATAATTAACTATGAGAAAATTAACTTAGGGAATTGATGTGATATTTTCCAAACATAATCTCTAAATATTGATAGAAAGCTCCTTCCACTTTAGATTAAGAGGATATTAAATTGCTTGAGCGTTAAACACTCCATAAAATCTTGAAATCGTTGATAAAATTCAAAGAAAATGAGATGTTGATGACAAATAATTGAAAAATTAAAGGGGATTTAAACTAAGTTTGCTTTAAAGTACATAAACAAACTTTGTTGCTTTTAAGTATGAATGACTAAATATAATTCAAGATAAGAGCAAAGAAATTTTTTTTACCATATACTAATACTTCTCAAGTTTGATATTATATATAAAGCTTCTGATAGTTGGATGACACTTGGCAAATGGAATTATTCAAGTTCTACATGATCAAATGTTTTGATCAGGAAAAAAAAACAAAAAAAACAACAACAATGTATTTAGGGTGTGTTTGGTATAAGGAAAATGTATTCCATGAAAAATATTTTTTATGGAAAATGTTTTCCTGGAAAATAAGTAGATTTTGGACTTATTTTCTCATGTTTGGTTGGTGAGTAGAAAATATTTCCCAGAAATGATTTTTAGTGTTTGATTTATGAATGAAAAATATTTTTTGAGAAACATCTTTTATTTTTACTAGAGTAGAAAATAATTTATGAAATTAAAAAAATATTTTTTTAGAAACAATTTTTTTTTTTGGGGGGGGGGGGTTGGGAGGGTGTGTGTAAGGGGTAGGTGAAAAAATAAAATTTGAAGCTGAAAATATTTTTTAAAAACAAAATTAATTTTTTTGGGGTTGGGGTTGGGGTGGTGGTGGTGGTGGTGGCGGCTGGTAGGGGGTAGGTAGGGGGCTTGCAGGGGTGGGCAAGGGTTAGGTGAAAAAATAAAATTATTTTTTTTTGGGGTGATGGTGGTAGGGGGGCTGGCGGGGGGAGGGTGGAAGGTAGGAGTTTTAAAATAAAAATATTTTTAAAAATGAACTCAAATTTTTTGGGAGGAGGTGGGGGGCTGGTCGGTGGTGGGTGGGTGGGTTCAGAGATCGGGTGAAAAATAAATTTTGAAATTGAAAATATTTTAAAAATTGATGTTTTTGCCCCAAAAAAAAGTAATTTGAAGTTGGAGAAGAGTTTTAGAAAATATTTTCCTTAATTTTTGAAGGAAAGTCATTTTCCTTAATATCAAAGATAAAATAATTGTTTCCAAAAAATCTTTAGCTCTATTAACGCATATTAAGGTAGTTTGAAAAATAAAAAAGTGCAACACAAAAAAAGGATAAAAATTTATGTGCACGTATTATTATAAAATTGAGGGTGTAACAAAAGATATATCAATTCTAAATGATAAAATTGAGTGTATAACAAACCCTTTTCCCTTTATTAAATATTACTTATTACTAAAAACACTTATTATAAATTTAAATTTCATTTACTCTGAACTGAAGGCATATGTCATGGTTTGGTGTAAATACAAAGTAGATATATATGTTTACCTAAAAATAATAATGTGATCCTAATGTTCAAAACAATAATTGATTTAAATACTTAAAATGAAAAAAAAAAGTAGCAATAAAATTACAAATATTCAAACATGTCCTGATTGGCAAATTAAGTTTTCTTTTCTACATTAATTACTTAATGAAATTACAATATTTTATAGTTCTAAAAGTGATATGATCAAATTAGTGGTGTTTCTTTGCTACATTTATGTAATGAAATTCCCAGTTGTAAAGTTTCTATAAGTTTTATTTAATAATATCTTTTGATAATTAGCTTTAAGTAGGTAAATTATGATAAGGAATTTGTTCTAATAATTTCTTCCTTCTTTTTCTCTTTTTGTTTTTTTTATATTACGTATATATCACTCCATTATTGATGCTTTAAGTACTTCTTTTTTCTTGTTTAATTAGGAGTCCATTATACTAATTAACATCCGTTGACATATAAATCAAACTTCTTATATGAATAAGAACAAATTCATTTTAAGAAATAACGTAAGTGTGACTTTTTTGACAGAGGGTGGACCGATCGATGAGGACACATCATAGAGAAGGATCAATAAACGTTTAGGTTGACAAGTTTTCGAAGAAGATCATGCGTACATATATAATATCATGGCATATCTCGTTGAAATGAATTTTTAATTTTTTTTTATAAGGCTAATATAACTTCACACACTTTTTAAACTCGAAGATGTTCGAGGGACAATAATCGAACTGAATCGATAAATTTAATTATGTTTGGATTGTCATAATTTTTTTTTCTTGATAGTTGTATTTTTTTTTATGTATGTCATAACGTTCGTATAACTGTTATAATTTATTATGAAGGATAAAGATGAGAAGTTTAAGTTAAATTATTTTCAAATTGAGAAAAGAAATAATTTTCTAGAACGGTTTGAAAAAGAAATATAATTGTTTGGATGGTTGCCGTTTAGTTGTATAGTGTTGTTAATTTAAAGAGATAAGTGTCAAAAACACACCTAAACTATTCACTTTTTTTGAGTTTCATACCTAAACTATTGAAAGTGTGAGTTTCATACCTAAACTATCATTTTTTAGTTTGAGAAACACACCTCAGTGGTGTGTGTAGTGCACTCTCTCTTTTATATGAAAAACCTTTGACACATGGCATTCCACATAGATAAAATATTTTATCTAGATAAAAATTAAATAATAATAAATTAATATTAATTAAAAATTAAAGATTACAATCCATATAAAAAATTAAATTATTTTTTTATCTCACTTCACCACCTCCTCCACGTACCCCCTCTCCCCCGCGACAACCCCATCCTTTTTAAAAAAAAAACCATTTAAAAAATATTTTTAAAATATTCATATTTCATCCCCCCCCTCCCACCCGGATAGAAATTGATATTATTTTATTTAAAAAAATCTACCCATCCTATTTAATTTTCCGCTCCTAATTTTTTTTTTTATGTTTTTCTTATTTTGTGTTAGATATGCACATACATATATTTTTAGAAAAAAAATTCTACTAATGTGCCGAATATAACATAAACAACTAAAAAATATAAAAAATTTTGTGGCTGCAAGTAAAAAATATTTTCGATATGTATATCTAAACACTGGGAAAAAAAATTGAAAGCGGAGGGTTAAGTGGGATGGGTAAAATTATATTTTTAAGAAAATAAAATAATATCTAAATTAGTATTTGATGAAGAAGAGGAGATGAAATAAAAAATGAAAAAATTTAAACAAAATAAAAAACTTTAAAAATGGTGTGGGGTAAGAAAAAATTTTTACATTTTATTTTATAAAGAAAATATTATTTTTTTATAATAATTTTTTTAATTTTTAATTTTAACTAATGCTAATAATTTATTTATTTTTTGTCAAGGTTGAATATTTTGTCAATATGGAGTGTGATGTGGAAATTCTTTAAAATAAAAAAGAGAGAGAGTGTATTACACATACCATGATGAGAGTGATATAAAAGAGAGAGGTGTGTTTCTCAAACTAAAAAGTGATAGTTTAGGTATGAAACTCAAACTTTCAATATTTTAGGTATGAAACTTTAAAAAAAAAGTATAATTTAGGTGTGTTTTTGACACTTATCTCTAATTTAAAAGATATGTTTGTTTTGAGTTTTACTTAAATTCTATTGTATTGTATTATTTAAATTCAACACTAGGTAACAAAGAAAAGACTCATAACGACCTATTTGATGTGTTCGCGTCGTTATACCTTGATATTTTCTTTTCACTTTGTCTTTATTTGTTATTTAATAATTATATTTAATCTTTTATCCTACCTTTTCATTGTAGTTCTATGCAATATTTTAACTTTTCTTGTAGATTTATCATTCAATTATGAATGTGTGACATTCTATAACGATAAAGACCCATACAATCTATCTAAATACTGTATTTATTAAATAATATAATACGATACGATACAATATAACACCATACTATGAAACAATATGTAACAACCATTCATCCATTCAGAAATGTCTAGTAAATAATCATTTTGTTGTTTGCTCAAGTGATATACCTTATATACTAATAGGGGTTCAGTCCAATTTTTTTATTTTCAGTTTGGTAATAATATATAATAATAATCAAAACCTAACTAAAATAATTTCGATTCAGTTTAATTTTTGTAATTTTCAATCGATTTATTTGGAAGCAATTATTAATATTTCTATTATAGTAGATTGTCTATATATATCAGTAAAAAAAAAGTATTTCTTCTTCGGACTCCTATTAACACGAGATACTTTATAAATTGGACACCCTATTTTTTTCCTTTCATATTTGACCTGTTACAAACCACTAAGATTTGATAGTAATAGAATCTAATGATGCTTTTGTTGATAATTAATGTAATTGAATATGTGCACTAATGACAAGGATTAAATCTTTATCAATGGACTAATAACACAAAATTAAGGGCAATTGTCTTGGTAGTAGGTATTGATGTGTATTTTTGCTTAATATATCTCACCAAAACCTCCAAATTAAGACTTAATTTTGCAGATGTAGCTATCACTTTAATTTCTTTCTTCATTATCATTTTATTTCCCCCCCTCTATTACTAGTTACTACTTTAATTTTTTCTCCTCCAAATAAGAAATTTTTGGAGTTAATGACAAAAACTCATTTGATTAATTATCATGTTTTTGTGAGTTTTGTATCTCAAATATATATTGTTTCTCTTTTTAAAAAAAAATATATTTAAACTATCACTTTCTTTGTATTAAAACATAACTCAACGTTGAGTTGTGTCGAGGTAATTGGCCCCTCTCTCTAACTAAAGATTCAATTCTTCAATTCAGGAACGCTTGAGATTGAATTTTTTTTATCTTTCGCTTGAGACTGATTGAATTGAATCTTCCAGTTTTTTTATATCAGTGCACTAGACCCTTAAAATACTCTATACGCTCCTGTCTAGTTCCTAGGTTCTTTTAAAGGAAAATTGCACGGTTAAGCAAATATATACTACTTAATTAGTTAGCATAGGTATAATTTTAGTTAACTACCACTCACAATCAATATTGAGTAATAATTACGTGAGTTAGAGTTTCGAGTTTGTATAATTCGCACGTTTGTATTATTCATAATATGTATAATATAATTTTGTATAACTTTTGTATAATGTAATTTTGTATATCTAAATTACATTCTATCCATACTCTTTTCTATTTTACAAACATTCTTCAAAATATCAGCCATCTGGATATTTATTAGCTGTTCGGATAGATTAATTCTGCCCTATAATAAGTATCAATTTGTTACGCCAAAACTGGAAATAAAATTAAATCCCATAAATTACGCTTACGTTTCTTCTTACTATCAATTAGACAAATGCTAATCCCAATAAAACGAAGAAATCCAAAATTCAAATCCCCCTGTTCATCGAAGAAACTTTTCAAACTGATGAAGAGATACAATGTTTTGATGAGTGCAACTGTGTGTTGAAGGTGGGAAAAAGGACGCACATGCTCTTAACATGGTTGAATTGAAAATTGACGATTCCTATTACATACATATATCAATATATATATATAGTTGATACAAACAGTTCAGATGTGAAGGTGAAACAATTGTACATGATAAAGCTACTCTAGTGGATGTAATGGAAAAATACAACATAGATCTTAACTTCAATTTTCAAGTCAAAATATTTGATAACAAAAGATATGTGACCAAAATTATTCTGTTATAATACACTTTTTTTATTTTTGAAAATATGTTTGTTAATATATTAGTCATGATACACCTTGATACATTACTAGTTTTCCATATATGTGTTGGTTTTTTAGATCTGTGTATTAATATGTGGTTATTATTAAGTATCATGTACATGTTAATTCGTTCTTCTTATTCTTTGTAATGTATCATTATAGAGGCATGGGTAATTAAGAAACATTTTTTTGAATGTGTTTGTTAATATATTAGTCATGATACATTGTTAGTCACAACTTGATACATTACTAATTTGTCGCATATGTGTTGAATTTTTAGATCTATGTAACAATATGTGATTATTATAAAGTATCAGATACATATTAATTCGTTCTTCTAATTTTTTGTAATGCATCACTACAGAGAGACATGTGTAATTGAGACACAAAGGTATGAAATGTATTAGTTAGTTTCAAATTTTCGACCCCTCTTTTTTTTTTTTTTTGACAACTTGTGCTTTCGAAGATGAAGGGTGATCCTTCTTCAAACTTTTCAATGTTTACCTTCAGTGTTACTAAAGGATAATGAAGTTTTTTAGATCTATTTTCGGCCCAACCAATGTCTTCATAATTAAAAACACAACCAATGTTAGACTGTGGAGAGTTCCATTGACTTTTCAGGTCTTTGCGGAATGCGCATATTGGAGATTCGTGCTTGTGCTATCACTAATCCTGGAAAACAATCAAATCTTAAGGAGGTTGTTCTTAAAATTGTAACTCCAGTGATTATTGCAGTCCTTTCTGATATTCTTGTTGGTTTCAATTTGGATAATGAAATGACAGAAGAACGAGAAGTCCAAAGATGTGGAGAAGGTACTGGAGATGGGACTCATCAATTAGTTTCTTATCACGATATTCAACGAGCAACAAATAATTTTGATGAATCCAATTTAATTGGTGAGGGAAGCTCTGGCTCTGTGTACAAAGGCACATTGTTTGGTGGAACTGCAGTGGCCATTAAGGTTCTGGATTTGGAAAATGAGCAAGTATGCAAGAGGTTTGATACCGAACGCAAAGTGATGAGAAATGTTAGACACAAAAATCTTGTACCGGTGATTACTACATGTTCTAGTGACTATATAAGAGCCTTTGTTCTGCAATTTATGCCCAATGGAAATCTTGAGAAATGGCTGTACAAAGAAGACCGTCACTTGAACCTTCATCGAAGAGTTTCTGTAATGCTTGATGTGGCTGTGGCAATCGAATATCTACACCATGGTCATAACACTCCAATAGTTCATTGCGACCTGAAGCCAGCCAACATTCTTTTGGATGAAGATATGGTGGCTCATGTTGGTGACTTTGGAATCTCTAAGATTTTAGCTGTGGTGGCACATACACAGACATTGGGCACTCTTGGATACATTGCACCAGGTATAAAAAATCTACTCTCTTTGATTTTCTCTTATCATAATAAAGCCTCTCCAAGTTGTAGAGGTAAAAAGAGAATTATTGTTGTATTTCAATTGAGTAACTTTTGTTCAATCATTTTCTAAGAATATGGCTCAGAGGGAATAGTGTCTGCCAGTGGTGATGTTTATAGCTATGGCATCATGTTGATGGAGGTTTTGACGAAAAGAAGGCCAACAGAAGAGATATGCAATGAAAATCTTGACTTGAGGAAACGGATAACACAATCATTTTCAGGGAGTATGATGGACGTTGTGGATGCCAATATTTTTTCTGAGGAAGAACAAATCACTTGTAAAAGTGAAATGTGCATAGCGTCGATGATAGAATTGGGTTTAGACTGCACAAAGGAAAATCCAGAATCAAGAATTACCATGAAGGATGTAGTCAAGAGGCTTAACAAAATCAAGAAGGCATTGTTGGAAATGTAGAAGTTAGTATCTCTTTCGGTGGCCGTTCTTTCTGATCTGCAAGTTAACATGTTGCTTTTATTTACCTAGTTTCTTTAGTCGTTCGTACTTCTTGGAAACATGTACTATTTGTACTTCAGAGTGTTGCATTTCCCTCATTTTATGATTTAAGATTTGAGTAGTCTAGTATGTTTTTACACATAATCTATACTCAAACTTAACTTTGATCTCCCTGTTTTTCAGTATCTTAAACTTAACTTTTGTTTTTACACATAGTATGTTAGTACGCTTGCGAGTGATTGATATTCAAAGCAATCAGCTCAACGGAAGTATACCAACAAGTCTATTTCAAAACCGGAGAGTTCAAGTAATTTCATTGGCTTTCAATGAACTCAGTGGTGAAATGTGGAAAGGGCCATGGTATGTACCCCAACTCAGAGTCCTGAATCTCAACAATAATAGCCTCACAGGTATAATCCCTCCTTCTGTTGGAAATGCCACAAAAATGATGAACTTTAGTTTGTCTGGGAATAGAGTCAGCGGTAACATTCCAAAGGAGATCAGTAATCTTAGCCAACTTGCATTTTTGTCCTTGTTCGATAATCAATTAACAGGTTCCATTCCCACAACATTGTTTAATATCTCGTCGCTACTTTCCATACATCTGCGATACAATAGACTTTCTGGTCCTCTCTTGCTAGATCAAGGGAATGTTGTGTCAAATCTGATGTTTTTAAGTATATCTAACAACCAAATTTCTGGTTGCATTTCTTCCAACATATACCAACTCACAGAGCTCAAATGGTTGTCTTTATCTTTCAACAACATAACCGGAGACATCCCCCGAAATATTGGTTGTTTATCTAAGCTCAAGGGGTTCTTTATAGGTGATAATCCAATAAAAGGGACCATTCCCACTTCGTTGGGAAATATTTCCACTCTGCAATATCTTTATTGTGGAAACAATCGCATTATTGGTCGAATTCCAGAGGCTATTTTTAACATATCTTCTTTGGAAGTAATTGATTTCAGTTACAATAACCTCTCGGGGAGAATTCCAAGCACTACAGGTCTTCATCTTCCCAACCTTGAAGGACTTTACTTGGGACACAATCAGCTTGAAGGGAAAATTCCATGGTTCATAACAAATGCTTCCAAGCTTCTGATACTGTCATCTACTATTGAAAATATTCTGCCAAATTCTATTGGGAATCTCTCATCTACTATTGAAAATATTCATTTAGGAGAGGCACACATCAATGGACTTATCCCCACTGGTATAGGCAACATGAGCGGTCTAACATCCCTTGCCTTTCAAGGAAACAACTTGACAGGGAGTATTCCTTATGAGATTGGTAAGCTTAAACAACTCCAAGGGTTGTTTCTATCTAACAATAAATTGCAGGGACATATTCCATAGTCTGTATGCCATTTATCTAATCTGGTTAAATTGACTCTGGATGGTAATGATCTCTCTGGATTAATTCCAGAATGCTTAGGAAATCTTAGCATGCTACAACATCTTTATTTGGATTCTAATAAATTTTCATCAAAATTTCCGTTGAGCCTTTGGAAGATAAGTGGTCTTCTTTATCTAGACGTGTCACAGAATTCAATAGAGGGAGAAGTTCCTCAGGATATTAGAGGACTGAAAGCCCTTGTAGAACTATATCTTTCCAGTAACCACTTTTCATGTGTGATACCAACCAGATTCGGGGAACTCCAAAACCTGCAGTCTATTGACCTATCGAACAATTCATTTTTTGGCAAAATTCCATTATCCTTGGCCAACTTGATAAGCTTACAATACTTGGATTTGTCTTCAAATGCGTTGTCAGGTACTATTCCTAAGTCATTGGAAAAACTCTCATACCTTAAAAGCATTAATGTTTCATTTAATGAATTAGAAGGTGAAATACCGAGTGCTGGCATGTTTGCAAATTCCACTCAGCAATCATTTCTCGGGAACAAAGGTCTTTGTGGAATGAACATATTGAAGATTCCTGCTTGTGCTATCACTAATCCTGGAAAACAATCAAAGCTTAAGGAGGTTCTGCTAAAACTTGTTACTCCAGTGGTTATATCATCCTTTCTGATGTTCTTCTTAGTTTCAATTTGGATAATGAAACGACAGAAGAAAGGAAAGTCCAAAGATGTGGAAAAGGTACCAGAGATCACGACTCACCAATTAGTTTCTTATCACGAGATTCAACGAGCAACAAATAATTTTGATGAATCCAATTTAATTGGTGTGGGAAGCTCTGGCTCTGTGTACAAAGGCACATTGTTTGGTGGAACTGCAGTGGCCATTAAGGTTCTCCATTTGGAAAATGAGCAAGTCTGCAAGAGGTTTGATACCGAATGCGAAGTGATGAGAAATGTTAGACACAGAAATCTTGTTCCGGTGATCACAACATGTTCTAGCGACTATATAAGAGCCTTTGTTCTGCAATTTATGCCCAACGGGAGTCTTGAGAATTGGTTGTACAGAGAAGATCGCCACTTGAACCTACATCAAAGAGTTACTGTAATGCTTGATGCAGCTATGGCAGTTGAATATCTACATCATGGTAATGTCACTCCAATAGTTCATTGTGACATAAAGCCAGCCAACGTTTTTTTGGATAAAGACATGGTGGGTCATGTTGGTGATTTTGGAATCTCTAAAATTTTAGCCATAAGCAAGTTCATGGTCCATACTGAGACATTGGGTACTCTTGGATACATTGCACCAGGTATAAAAAAATCTACTCTCATTTGATTTTGTCTTATCATAATTAAACCTCTCCAAGTAGTAGAAGTAAAAAGCAAGTCTTCATTTATGCAGAACTATTGTTGTATCATTTGAATAACATTTTTTGCAATCCTTTTCTAAGAATATGGCTCGGAGGGAATAGTGTCTTCTAGTGGTGATGTTTATAGCTACGGCATCATGTTGATGGAGGTTTTGACGAAAAGAAGGCCAACAGATGAAGAGATATGCAATGGAAAATCTTGACTTGAGGAAATGGATTACACTATCATTTTCAGGGAGTATGATGGATGTCAATCTTTTTTCAGAGGAAGAACAAATCACCAGTAAAAGTGAAATGTGCATATCATCGAAGATAGAATTGGGTTTAGACTGCACAAAGGAAACTCCAGAATCAGGATTGACAATGAAAGAAGTAGTGAAGAGGCTTAACAAAATCAACGCATTTCTGGAAATGTAGACGTTAGCATCTTTTCCGATGGTGTTCTTCCCGAGCAGCATGTTAATATGATGCTTTTTGCTTACCTGTAGACACTTACTGTTTGTAGTTCAGAGTGATTGCATTTCCTTCATTTTGTGATTTCAGATTTGAGTAGTCTTTACAATGTTTTGAGTGCTTGAATAAAATTAAGTAATATTATGAATGTGTTTAACTGAACTATTTTACTTTCAGTTTGCCTCTACTTCATATTTTTGATTCATTAGTTTCTTCTGATAGATATATTGAATTATTTAATAGTTGGACTTGGTGTATTTTGCAGGTAAATAAAAGATCAGATTCTAATACTTCAATAGTAAGTGCACATAATTTAAATTCAAACTTAAATTTGATCTACCTGTTTCTCAGTATCAGTCAAAGTAAATATTCTTGAAAGTTTTGTGGTTCAAGGAAGTGAAATCACTCCCGTACTCAGTTTCATTGCTCATCAATTGAAGCTATGTTTGTTATTTGTAGCTTGTTGGAATTCTGACCCCCAAAATCGCCTAAGGAATAGGTTTATTCTATATGTTCCTTTGCAGATTACAACAGTTATGTTTTGTGAAGCAAATTGATCTGATATGAAGAATTATGAACTAGAAAGTTTAACGATTGAGAGAAGAAAGAAGAGAGGAAGAGGAGAAGGAATTTGAAGATAATTTGTTTTATTGATATTTTATCTATTACAAAATGATTTACAGATACAACTATATATAGTAAAGCTATTCCTAACTAATCTTGATAATTTGTTACACATTGTTACACAAATACCACTTCAAGAAGTAAGTTACATAACTAACTTCTTGTAACCTATTTAATTAATTAAGTAACTTCACTAGTATCTTTAACACTCCCCCTCAAGTTAGGTACCCTAAATATGTTTTGAATACCTAACTTGCAACTCAAAACTTCATGTTGAACTCTAGGCAAACTCTTGGTCAACACATCTGCTGGTTGCTCATTAGTACGAATGTAGTTAGTAGAAACCAATCCTTGCATAACTTTTTCTCTAATGAAATGACAATCTATCTCAATGTGTTTTGCTCTTTCATGATAGACTGGGTTTGCAACTATTTGTATAGCAGCCTTACTATCACTATAAATCTTAACTGGAAGTCTAACAACCACACCAAACTCTTTTATCAATCCAATTATCCATATTAGTTCTGCCACTGTGGATGCTATGCTTCTATATTCAGCCTCTGCTGAACTCTTAGAAACTATTGTTTGCTTCTTAGATTTCCACATGATAGGAGAGTCACCAATCTTCACTACATATCCAGTTACAGACTTCCTAGAGTTAGGACATGCAGCCCAGTCAGCATCACAATAGGCTGATATATACATGTTGTTATTGCTAGATAGTAGAACTCCTTGCCCTGGCTCTTTCTTCAGATATCTAACTATCCTGACTGCTGCTTCCATGTGAGACTGCTTAGGAGCTTGTAAAAATTGACTCAATGTTTGAACACAAAATGAGATATCAGGTCTGGTCATTGTAATGTATAAACGTTTTCCTATTAGTTTCTGATAAGTTCCTTGATCAACCATAAGTTCTGCTTGATTTTTGAGTACATGCTCATCATATTCCTTTGATGTTAATTTCACATTCGCATCCATACGAGTCATAGCAGGTTTTGCAGCCCCTAAACCTGTTTGAGAAATCAGTTCTAGACCATATTTCTTTGATGCATAAGAATCTTCTTTTTGGTCCTTGCAAACTCAATGCCAAGAAAATATTTTAGCTCTCCTAAGTCCTTCATCTTGAATGCTTCCTGTAAATACCTTTTAGCCTCATTGATCAAACTTATACTTTCACCTGTGATGAGCATGTCATCTACATATATCAGAATGATTGTGATGCCTTTGGTGCTCCTTTTAATGAATACTGAATGATCATACTGACTCTGTATAAACTTGAACTTAAGAAGTGCCTCAGTTAACTTAGCATTCCATTGCCTAGGAGCTTGTTTAAGACCATACAAGGATTTTTTTAACCTGCACACTGCCTTGTTGTTTCCCCCTGACATAGAAATCATTGAGGCAACTCCATGTAAATCTCATCAAACAAGTCACCCCATAAGAAGGCATTGAATACATCCATTTGATGTATATGCCACTGCTTTTTTGCTGCAATAGCTAGAACAGACCTCACAGTCTTCATTTTGACTACTGGAGAAAAAGTTTTTTGATAATCTATTCCTTCCCTTTGACTATAACCCTTGACTACTATCCTAGCCTTAAACCTTTCTACTTCACCAGTAGATTTGTATTTGACCTTGTAAATCCATCTACATCCAATAGGTTGTTTTCCTTGAGGCAGAGATACTACTTCCCAAGTTTTATTTTGTTGTAAAGCTCTAATTTCTCATTGCTTCCACCCACCTAGGATCTTTGATGGCTTCATAGTAACTACTAGGCTCAGTATAAGCAGAGAAAGCAGCAACAAATGCTTGATACTTAGGTGCCAAATGATCATAAGCAATATACTTGGACATTGGATAATGCACTGTTTCATTCACACTTAGAGACACAAAGTCTTTTAACCATACATGAGGATTTCTGTCTCTCTCAGACCTTCTTGTGCTTCTAACTGGTGCCACAGGAACTGCAGTTTCTTCTGCTTGTGAACTTTGAACTAGACTTTGTGATGTTGTGACTCCATTAAGAACACTTCCTTCAATGTCACCTCTATCACTATATCCAACTTCACATGGAACATACAACCTGTTACAAGACACATCAG
Organism: Solanum lycopersicoides; assembly: GCA_022817965.1. Classification (NCBI taxonomy): domain Eukaryota; kingdom Viridiplantae; phylum Streptophyta; class Magnoliopsida; order Solanales; family Solanaceae; genus Solanum; species Solanum lycopersicoides. The sequence goes on along the minus strand of CM040621.1, from coordinate 7,366,456 downwards.
TGTTTGTTTTAAAGGGAAAAACATCTTCCCTAAATGCTACATCTCTACTAACCAACACCTTCTTTGTGTCTAAGTCATAGAGAACATACCCTTTTTGAGTTATTGAATACCCCATGTGAACTGTCATTTTTGATCTAGGATTTAACTTATCCAACTCATTTACTACTTTTGCATAACATAGACATCCAATAACTCTTAAATGTGATATATCAGGTTTCTTCCTATATAGTACCTCATATGAAGACTTGTTTTGTAACACTGAACTAGGCAACCTACTAATTATGTGTACATCAGCAAACACACATAACCCCCATAGCTTAATAGGTATCTCAGCTTGGAACCTTAAGTCCCTTGTGACTTCTAGCAAGTGCCTATGCTTTCTCTCAGCTACTCCATTTTGCTGAGGAGTATATGCACAACTTGTCTGATGAATTATACCAAAGTTGTTGAATAATTCTTTACATACTGAGTTGACAAACTCAGTACCATTATCTGACCTGATAATCTTAACAGACCTACCAAACTGAGTTTTAGCATACACAATAAACTGTTTAATAACTACACAAGCATCAGACTTCAATTTTAACAAGTAAACCCAAGTCATCCTTGAAAAATCATCAACCACAGTGAGGAAAAATCTATTACCATCAAAAGTAGGCACTTTGTAAGGCCCCCATACATCCATATATACAAGTTCAAAGCAAGCTGAAGTTTGAATACTACTTGTAGGAAAGGAATTTCTAACTTGTTTTGCACATGGACAAACACTACAATTATGCAATGTCTTTGCTATATATTCAGCTTTGATTGACAGAACCTTATTTAAAGACTTTGTACATGCATGCCCAAGTCTCTTGTGCCATAGATCCACATCTTCAGACTTCTTGAGAGTATGACTTCCTTCCACAGAACACAAAAAATCACTGCTAGAAGATTGTTGTAACTTGGACTTTCCAGATAGCACATCATTCCATTCTCATCTCTACCAATCTCCCTCACCATTCCATTGGAGAGATCCTGAAATAGGCAAGAATCCGGGAAAAAACTTACTGAGCATCCTAACTCTTTTGTGAGTCTTGACACAGACAATAAATTAAACTTGAATTGCGGCAAATGCAACACATTGGTTAAAGAAGTCCTTGTAGACACACTGCTAGTTCCTGCATGAGTAACTTTTGCAATGTTTCCATTGGGTAAATATACTTCTCTAGACACCATAGCAGGTTTATTTAACAATCTTACATCAGCTACCATATGATTAGTGGCTCCAGTGTCCACTATCCACTCATTAATATTGTTAACTAAACAATCACTGGCCTGATTTACATTGTCATGAGTCATACCTGCTAAGCTTGCCGAGGAAACTAAACTTGCAGCAACTCTATTGTCCTCAACATTTTTCAAAAGATGCACAATATGATTATATTGATCTTTGGTAAATGGATACAATTCCATCTCAGATGTTCTGTTTTGTGGAGAAGAATCCACTTTTTTCCCTTTGTAATCTGACATATTTTCTTATGCTATATTCTCATTTGTGACTAAGACTGACTATTGGACAGGACCGGGTCAACAGGACCGGTTTTACCGGAACCGGTACCGAATTTTTCTTACCGGTACCGGATTTTACCGGACCGGTTTTACCGGAAAAACCAAAATGTTCCACCCGGTCCGATAGTAACCGGTTTGGAACCGGGTCTTACCGGTTCATCCGGTATTATTTTTTTTTTTAATAAATTTTAATTATTTTAATTATTATATAAATATTATATATCTATATTAAAACTTCAATTGAAAACTTTAAAGTTTATATAAGTTTGAATTTGAATTTATACTTTAAAGTTTATATTGAATTTAAAGTTTCAAATTGAATTTAAAGTTTTATATTGAACTTAAGTTTTATATATTGAATTTACAGTTTAAACTTTATATTGAATTTAAAGTTTGAAATTGAATTTAAACTTTAAAGTTTATATTGAATTTAAAGTTTTAATTTAAACTTATATTAAAATAATTATAAATTAAATTTATAAAATGACATGAATTAAATAGAAGAGACTATTATAAAAGAAAATCAAGGCGAATAGCAGTATATTTATTCAAATAAATAAATAAATTCTACAATACAAATATTAGAAAGAGAATAAGAGTACATAATTTAGGAGGAATTGAATATTAATTATACTAACAATTGCATTTTTTTTAAAGTCTTTCTGTAAATTTAGTATCATTTGAAAAGAAAGATTTTTTGGAATTGGCATTTGTCGTTCTTCTTCCATTGCTTCCATGCCATCATCACTATTCTCACCAAATATTTCATCTATTTGGTCTTCTATTTGGCTACTTAATAGTGGTAGTGAATTTGTGATTTAAAATGAAAAAATAGGGTATATTTATAGTATAAATGGGTTAGAAAGGGGGAGGGGTGCTATTTGACCGTTTTGGGCCCCAGCCCAACGGTCGTTTAAACGGATACATAAATTTAAAAAAAAAAACAAAAAAACCCAGCTAAACCGGATCGGACCGGTCCGGAACCGGTTCTTACCGAACCGGTTCAACCGGATAAAAAACCGGGAACCGGTCCGAGAACCGGTCCGGTACACCAAAAGACCGGTTCCTAACCGGTTCAACCGGTACCGGACGAACCGGTACGGGAACCGGACCGGACCGAACCGGCCGAAAACCGGTCCTTTTGCCAGCCTTATTTGTGACACACTGTTCCGACCCTTGAAACTGATTATCAGTGATTGCATTATGAGCCCTTGCATTTGAATTATATCTATTACTATTCGTGTGCACTCCTTTTTTCCTAAACTTGTTATAATCTGATGGATATCCTACCAACTTGTAACACACTTCTTTGGTATGACCCTTCATTTTACAAAACTCACATTGTACAGTATAATTCCTCTTGTATCTATTAGTACCATTTCTTGTAAACATAGCCATGTCAATATTACTTTCACTTGCTGCAGGATTTGGACCCAAGATTCCTGTGTTTGCAGCTATAGACCTTTGTCCTTCATCACTCATGATCATTCAATATGCCTGATTAACAGATGTCATAGGACTCATTAGCAAGATTTGACTTCTTGCTTGATTATAAGAGTCATTTAGACTCATGAGAAACTGAAACAACTTTAACTTCTGAAGATGTAACACAAAATCTTTGGATTTTTCACAGTTACAACCAAGATTCGGAACAAGAGCTTCAAACTCTTCCCATAAGTTTTTTAATCTAGAAAAATATGCAGAAACTGTACATGTACCTTGACTCAGTGTAGCAATCTCTTTATGTAAATTGTAAGTTCTTGAACCATCAATTTTGTTGAACCTTTCGAAAAGTTCCTCCCATACTTCTTGAGCATTAGAGGCATACATTATACCTCCTAGTAATCCTTTTTCCACTGAATTCATCAGCCATGACAAAACTACAACATTCACTCTCTCCCAGTGATTACCCATCTCATCTGGAAACACTTTTTTCTTGCACGATTCATCCACTAATCCCAATTTGTTCCTTCCAAGCAAGGCTACCCTCATTGACCTATACCAAATTGAGTAATTCTCTACCCTTGCTAATTGAAACGATATAATTTGTGTTCCACTTACATCAGACTGAGACAGAAACAATGGATGATTATAATCAATACCAGTCTTCTGACTTGATTGACCAGATTGAGTAGAAGGTGCTGCTTCCCCTGTCATTGAAAACTGTAACAAAAATACTGCAACAAAAAATTCAGAGAGATTGATTCTTCAATCTAGAATGAATATCGATACTATGAACTAGAATATCTAGTCACTGCTCTGATACCATGATCTGATATGAAGAATTATGAACTAGAAAGTTTAACGATTGAGAGAAGAAAGAAGAGAGGAAGAAGAGAAGGAATTTGAAGATAATTTGTTTTATTGATATTTCATCTATTATAAAATGATTTACAGATACAACTATATATAGTAAAGCTATTCCTAACTAATCTTGATAATTTGTTACACATTGTTACACAAATACCACTTCAAGAAGTTAGTTACATAACTAACTTCTTGTAACCTATAATTAATTAAGTAACTTCACTAGAATCTTTAACACAAATAAAATAATAACACAATATTTTATCGCGGAAAACCCCAACTCTTAAGGGTAAAAACCACGACCTACACCTCTGTAGGATTTAACTCCACTTTATTTAACTTCAAGTCTCAACAAAAGATTACAAAGTTATGTAACCTAATGAATTGTAAACTCTAATTCCTAGAGGAATTATAAACTCTAATTCCTAGCTAAGAAATTATGAACTCTAATTTCTAGCTATCGAAAGACACAAAACCCCCGGTTTTTTATCTTCTAATGTTCTTCAAGTTCTACAACTTGTCGAACAACTCCTACTCACAAAACTCAGATTGTAAACAAGACTCTTGAATACAATTTTACAATTTTTCCTCACAAATTTCAACACTCCCAATAAATCTCAAACCTCTAGATCGTGTTTTGATCTTCTCTCTGTGTAAGTGCGCAATTTTCTTCAAGCGAATCTATCGCCTTATTTATAGATCACATCTCCTCAAAGTCTTGTTCAACTCAAACTAGACTTTGTCATGTCTTCAACTTCTTGTTTAACTCGAAATCCTTCTTCATGTAGAATTCCTTGTTAGACTCGTCTTGGATAAGAAACCTTTCTACATAATTTCCTTAAACAAATAAGAAAACACAATTTCCTTAAATAAATAAGAAAACACAATTTCCTTAAATAGATTTCCTTAAATGAGAATTTAGTTTTCCTTCTTTCACTTGGCTTTGAACTCCTTTATAAAAGGAAACTTTCTATTCTGGTTGCTTGTCGAAAAAAACAATATTTTCACAGCTTTATATCTTCTAATTCGCGAGGTTGACGTTTTTCTTATCCAAGTCGAATTCGGTCAGTAAGGAACACGTCGCACAACCTGTTTCTTTCATCTGTTCCTGTATTTGTCAATTATCAAAATCTTCTCATTCTAACATAGCTGATATTAAGTTTCGATGATTTGACAACCTCTTGAAATACCTCTCTTTTTGCCTCTCCTTTATATTTATACAAGGTTGTAACTATTAATCTATCAGATGCTCTTTATACATATGCTACCAGGTTTTGGAGATATTTTCTTGTTTTTTTTTTATCGTTTGTGGTCTGACTTTCCTTCGGGAGTCTCTTATGTGTATTTCTTTCGGCTTACACACTTTTTTTTTGAAATTCTAGGGTGTGTACCATCATGACCTGTGCTTTTGGGTCTTGATACTAATAAAATTTACCGTTGATATCTTCTTTGTTAGCTCTTTATTTGTCTGTTCAAAACCAATTTACTTTTTTCTGAAAATAAAACTACACTAAAAATAATTTATAATTTATTTCTACAAAATGTGTTTGTTGCAACAACATTTTATAGATTATTCAATTATTGATACGTGATCAAAAGACAGATTCAATATTTACCTATAAGATTTATAATAAGAATTAAATACATTATATATTTTAAAGTCATAGGTTCATGTCCACTATTAATTACCATTAGTAAAATTTCAAACATAAATTTTGTACTGTCCCAATAACAAAAGGTCAAACAACATGTTTTTTTTTCCTAAACTTATCTTAGACCGTGGAGACTCCCATTGACCATACAATATATGATCCATATGTTTTTGCCTTTATAAAGTTGGCCAATGTGAGATGAGATAATCAAAAGCACTAAGGCTAGATATAAAATACTTTTGGAAAAGGAAATAAAGGCAGATCGAGGAGTCATTCCATATGTTTGTTGTTGTTGATGCCGTGAAGACTTGGGCAAATACCAATTGCTCTGTCAAGTCAACACATAAAGTGGTATGATATAATTGAATAATATAGAGTCGTGTCTCCATTAAGGAATGTTTTACCACAATATGATAATGAAAATTTCCTCAAACTACTTGTGATGTAGTAAATCGATAATATTAATGATTATCAACAAATTATTTTTTATATGATTCTTCAATTCTGTATTTTAATTTTTTCCCGATTTAAATATATCTAATTTGAGTTAAATGTTTTGAAACTGTCTCTCTACCTTTAATGCAAGATAGGAATAAAATTATGTACGCGTCACCCTACTTTTTATTCCTTAGGCAACTCACACGGAGTAACAGAAATAATAGAATAGAGTTGGCCCATACCTTTTAATTCTTTTAATTATTATTATTATTATTATTATGGACCAAATTACCAATTAACACTTCATAAAAAGAATGTATTATTACAGGTTAGTTGGTTCATAGTCATAGATGATATATGCATGTGAGGTTGTGATGGTAACTTATGGCAACATGCGTTTTTTCCAAACTTATCTTACACTGCATGACCCCTTAGGTTGACTTGGGTTTGTACCATATATATAATGCAGCCTTTTTTATATATACTAGTTTCTGAGCACGTGCTTTGCATGTGTGTTTCGTGTGAATTTTTATAGATACATTAGAATGACTAAAATTTCATTGAAATATATATGTAAATTGTAATTAATAATAAAATGTAACAATTAAAAAATAAGAATAAAGACTTACGACAATAAAACATTCATAGAAAACTAAATTAAGAAGTCTAATAAAGAAAAAAAAAAGAAAAAAAGAAATAGATTTAAGAAAAAATGCAACGTAGACATTATTCTTATAAGATTGATGTATATATAGATGAAAAAATAAGTACAAAATTAGTACATAACTCTCTGAGTTCTTATAGACTCATTCCATATCCTATCAAATTCAAGAGTCTTCTTCATCTACTTTAACTATATAATAAAAATAATAGCCTAATAATCTTGATAGGGTTTCATATGATAAATAAGTTGAATTTATATTAGATAGAATAGAAGGAATATCAAAAGATATCTTAAAGTTTTAGTTTAAATAATTGGAGGTTATGAATATGAAAAGATGAGAGTTATGAATATTAAGAGTATACAAGTTGAATAAGTAATTAGAAATTAATAATAAATAAATGAAGAATGTGAAGAAAAAAATAAAGTTAGCAAACCATCTAGAAAGAACAAGTAAAGTTCTTATCATGTAATTAAGTATTAATGAATATAAATTTGTGAAGCTAAAGTCATTCTTTAAAAATAATCAAGAGGACATTATCAATGAGTGTCTCCATTTTGTAGATTTTCACCCTTTAAATGATTAATTTTTTGTATTTATCATAAACGATAATACTTTATCCACATAAATTATATTATTCATCAGAGGGGTTTAGGAAAAAGTTATAAGAAGAGGAAAAGTATAGCAATTTAGGTGAAGATTTTTTTTTAAAAAAATAATTATAATTATTATATACATATAGATTATAGATGGTAAAAATTAACAAATTAGATATTTAATTAGGAATTAATTTTAGGAAGTCTAAAAGTCATTAACATTTAATTAAATTTATACAATCAAATATTTAAATATTTTATAATAATTTAATTTATAAAAGGGATAAAACCGTAATTCAACTTTCAACTTTTTCTTTCATGCTTTTTCATAATATATGATTTATCAAAACAAAAATTAAAGTTATTTAAGTTGACTGACTATTCTCAATCAACCATAATTAGATTACGCAATTCCTCAGTGTGATGACAAATGTGAAATAAGTTTGTAAAAATTAATACCATTTAACTTCATTAGTACGTTTGTAATAAAAAAAATATATTTTATTGGAAAATGTATAACTATCCTACTAGATTATGATCGAACTTTAGAGATACATCTTAACTAAAATAAAATAAGGTCCTATTAATCTTCTACCCAATTTTAAATATAATTTTGTGTACCTTTTTGGCTTACGTGCCATCCAAATATATTTCACGCGCCTCAATTGCGTGGAGTCATGGAGTGTTCCACGTAAGACAAAAGATGCACAAAATTACAAAAGAAATAAGTTTATGGGTAATAGAACCTTAATTTAGTTAAAATGTGTCTTTGCGATTTCGATTTTAATCTAAGAGAGTACTTGTGCCTTATCCCTTTTATCTATAATGAGAAAACAAATAAACTATAGCCATACAAATATAATAACATATTTAGGACTAAATATTTTCATTCATGATTGATGTGATACGTTTGCCCTTTGTAGTGAACACTTTGAGAAAGACTTGGGAAAATACCAATTGTTCGGTCAACTCTAACAACTTAAGTGTTGCTATATAATGGAATAATATAATACATTTGAAAAACAAATCAAGCTTTGAATCAATCATGAAGAAGAACATTCTCTTATTGGTTGTTTTTTTTCTAATTCAATTCTCAGTATCATTTTCTTCTTCAAATGATACTGACCAAAGAGCTCTACTAGCTTTCCAAAATCTTATTACAAGTCCTAATCATTTTTTGGCCAATAATTGGACCAAAAATACTTCTTTTTGCTCTTGGTTTGGTGTCACTTGCAGCCCAAAAAGACAAAGGGTCATGGCCTTGGCTCTTCCTAATTTGCAACTACAAGGAACAATCTCCCCGTCTTTGGCCAATTTGTCCTTCCTCAGTGTTCTCAATCTCCAGAATAACAGCTTCCACGGTGGCATCCCTTATGGCATCGGCCACATGCCTCGCTTGCGAGTGATTGATGTTGAAAACAATCAGCTCAACGGAAGTATACCAACAAGTCTATTTCAACACCGGAGAGTTGAAGTAATTTCATTGGCTTTTAATGAACTCAGTGGTGAAATGTGGAGAGGGCCATGGTATGTACCCCAACTCAGAGTCTTAAATCTCAGGAAAAATAGCCTCACAGGTATAATCCCCCCTTCTGTTGGAAATGCCACAAAAATGATGAACTTCAGTTTGTCAGGGAATAGAGTCAGCGGTAACATTCCAAAGGAGATCAGCAATCTTAGCCAACTTGCATTTTTGTCCTTGTTCGATAATCAATTAACAGGTTCAATTCCCACAACATTGTTTAATATCTCGTCGCTACTTTCTGTATCTCTGGCAATCAATAGCCTTTCTGGTCCTCTCTTGCTAGATGAAGGCAATATTGTGTCGAATCTGTACTTTTTAAGTATATTTGACAACCAAATTTCTGGTTGCATTCCTTCCAACATATGCCAACTCACACAGCTCAAAGTTTTGTCCATAGCTTTCAACCATATAACTGGAGACATACCCAGAAATATTGGTTGTTTATCCAAACTCAAGGAGTTTTATATTAGTGAAAATCCAATAAAAGGGATTATTCCCACTTCACTGGGAAATATTTCCACTCTGCATAATCTTTACTGTGGAAACAATCGGATGGAGGGGCAAATTCCTCCTGAATTAGGGAAGCTATCAAATTTGAGGAAATTAAACTTTGCCAATAATTCTAATCTTGTTGGTCAAATTCCGGAGGCTATTTTCAACATATCTTCTTTGGAAGAAATTGATTTCAGTAACAATAACCTCTCGGGGAGAATTCCAAGCACTACAGGTCTTCATCTTCCCAACCTTGAAGGACTTTACTTGGGACGTAATCAGCTTGAAGGGGAAATTCCATGGTTCATAACAAATGCTTCCAAACTTCTGATACTGTCGCTAGAAAATAACTTTCTCACAGGCACTATTCCTACTAATTTGGGGAATCTTCGTGAGCTGCGAGAACTATTCCTGCATACTAATGAACTTACCAATGAACCAAGAGAGAGTGAGTTGTTATTCTTCAATTCTTTGGCAGACTGTAGGATGTTGAGATATCTACAAGTGGCTAAAAATCCATTGAGTGGCCTTCTGCCAAATTCTATTGGGAATCTCTCATCTACTATTGAAAACTTTAATATAGCAGATGCACACATCAATGGCCTCATCCCCACTAGTATAGGCAACATGAGCGGTCTAATGACCCTAGCCTTTCAAGGAAACAACTTGACAGGGAGTATTGCTTATGAGATTGGTAAGCTTAAACAACTCCAAGGGCTGGGTCTATCTAACAACAAATTGAAGGGACATATTCCAGAGTCTGTATGCCATTTGTCTAATTTGGTTCAGTTATATCTACATAATAATGAGCTCTCTGGATCAATTCCAGAATGCTTTGGAAATCTTAGCATGCTACAACATCTTTTTTTGGAGTCTAATAAATTTTCATCAAAATTTCCGTTGAGCCTTTGGAAGATGAGTGGTCTTCTCTATCTAGACGTGTCACAGAATTCAATTGAGGGAGAAGTTTCCCGGGATATTGGAGGACTGAAAGCTATCGTAGAACTACATCTTTCCAGTAACCACTTTTCAGGCATGATATCAACCAGATTCGGGGAACTCCAAAATCTGCAGTATCTTGACCTTTCCAACAATTCATTTTTTGACCAAATTCCATTATCCTTTGCCAACTTGATAAACTTGGAATACTTGGATCTGTCTTCAAATGCATTGTCAGGTACTATTCCTAAGTCTTTGGAAAAACTCTCCTACCTTAAAACCATCAATGTTTCATTTAATGATTTAGAAGGTGAAATACCAAGTGGTGGCGTGTTTGCAAATTCCAATTTGCAATCATTTCTCGGGAACAAAGGTCTTTGCGGAATGCACATATTGGAGATTCCTGCTTGTCCTGTCACTAATCCTGGAAAACAATCAAAGCTTAAGGAGGTTTTGCTAAAAATTGTTATTCCAGTGATTATTGCATCCTTTCTGATATTCTTGTTGGTTTCAATTTGGATGATGAAACGACGGAAGAAAGAAAAGTCCAAAGATGTGGAGAAGGTACCAGAGATCAAGACTCATCAATTAGTTTCTTATCAGGAGATTCAACTAGCAACAAATAATTTTGATGAATCCAATTTAATTGGTGAGGGAAGCTCTGGCTCTGTATATAAAGGCACATTGTTTGGTGGAACTGCAGTGGCTATTAAGGTTTTGGATTTGGAAAATGATAAAGTATGCAAGAGGTTTGATACCGAATGCAAAGTGATGAGAAATGTTAGACACAGAAATCTTGTTCCGGTGATTACTACATGTTCTAGTGACTATATAAGAGCCTTTGTTCTGCAATTCATGCCCAATGGAAATCTTGAGAAATGGCTGTACAAAGAAGATCTCCACTTGAACCTTCATCAAAGAGTTTCTGTAATGCTTGATGTGGCTGTGGCAATCGAATATCTACACCATGGTCATGTCACTCCAATAGTTCATTGCGACCTAAAGCCAGCCAACGTTCTTTTGGATAAAGATATGGTGGCTCATGTTGGTGATTTTGGAATCTCTAAGATTTTAGCTGTGAGCAAATCCGTGGCACATACAGAGACATTGGGCACTCTTGGATACATTGCACCAGGTATAAAAAATCTACTCTCTTTGATTTTCTCTTATCATAATAAAGCCTCTCCAAGTTGTAGAGGTAAAAAGAGAATTATTGTTGTATTTCAATTGAGTAACTTTTGTTCAATCATTTTCTAAGAATATGGCTCAGAGGGAATAGTGTCTGCCAGTGGTGATGTTTATAGCTATGGCATCATGTTGACGGAGGTTTTGACGAAAAGAAGGCCAACGGATGAAGAGATATGCAATGAAAATCTTGACTTGAGGAAATGGATAACACAATCATTTTCAGGGAGTATGATGGACGTTGTGGATGCCAATATTTTTTCTGAGGAAGAACAAATCACTTGTAAAAGTGAAATGTGCATAGCGTCGATGATAGAATTGGGTTTAGACTGCACAAAGGAAAATCCAGAATCAAGAATTACCATGAAGGATGTAGTCAAGAGGCTTAACAAAATCAAGAAGGCATTGTATGAAATGTAGAAAGTATCTCTCTCGGTGGCCGTTCTTTCTGATCTGCAAGTTAACATGTTGCTTTTATTCACCTAGTTTCTTTAGTCGTTCGTACTTGTTGGAAACATGTACTATTTGTACTTTAGAGTGTTGCATTCCCTCATTTTATGATTTAAGATTTGAGTAGTCTAGTATGTTTTTACACATAATCTATACTCAAACTTAACTTTGATCTCCTGTTTTTCAGTATCAGTCAAAGTTTAAGCTTAACATATATTGACGATTATAGAGTACTAAACATGTAAGTGCAAGTAAAGAAGAGATTCATGTAGCTGAACCCGAAAGTTGTGGTTCAAGGAAGTGAAAACAAGGTGTATAAGCTTCGAAAGCTTTATATAGGTTGAAGCAGGCTCCAAGTGAAGATATTCACCTAAGTTTGTTATTGTTAGAACCTAATTTTTGCAACAGAGTCGCGAAACTATTATAATCCTTTTTCACCCAGTAAAAATAGAGTAATACATATTGTAGATTTCCAGGTTAATTAACTTAAGTAGTCGCCACCTAATTAACTACGCACCTACTTATCAACTATATAATAAAACATAAACTCTTTTAAGGTCTTTTTATCCTACTAGATACTAGTAAGGTTCAAAAACCTAAAGGGGGTAGTATTATGGGGGGTTTAAATATGGAAGAACTCTAGTATATTGCAAGAATGATGTAATTAAAGTCACTTAATAAAAACATTTATGACTTATTTGAGCCGGATGTTTTCGAAAGTGTCTCTCTACCTTTAACACAAGATAGGAATAAAACTGTGTACACATCACCGTCCCAGACACCAATTGAAAGAGGTTTCACATACTCACAACTTTTTTAATCTTATCATATCCCTCAACATGAAGAAATCTAAAGACAATAACAAGACAAGAATGCACAATCCATTAAAATAAAACTAAATGCAAAGGTATCAAAGATTAGAATTACTTGTGAAACAATTTAGACACAACACAAAATCTTGTCACTTTGGACAAAGAATCTTTAGCACAAAGACAAAAACCTCTCTTCTTTCATAACACAACATATTAAGTCTTTGATTGATTAAATCTCTAAAAATGAATCACAATATGGAAATCTTTGCCAAGATTTTGCACTTCAAAAATCACATTGTCACATTGATTTCCTTATCAATTTTCATAACTTTTTTTTTAATGTTGGCACCTAATATTCTTACTTATTTCTGGCCTCTTTTGCTATCCACAACTCTACTTTTGGTCACAATTCTTGCCTTCAATAATGTACCACCATTAGCTGTTGAATTCTCCAATGTAAAAGAAAGTGAAGGATCAGTACTTGATTTTCTTGCAGGGCACCAACACCAGGAGCAACTTGAAGAGTTCTAATATTCAGTCGCCCGCAACGGTTCTCAAGGCCTTAAGGGTTCGGCAGAATCTAGTAGCTTAGGTCAAAACTATGTATTTATGTTAATAAATCTACTTAAAATGTGTAAATAATTTATCCAGATCGAACCTTGTAACTTGTAAGCAGCGTTTCCTAAAAATTCTGGATCCGCCTCTGCTTCTGGTGGAAAGTTTATGGTAAATGATTGATAAATGTACATCCTTATCATGTCTCAAGTTGTTCAAAATTTTACATGCCTTAAACTTACATTCTTCTCAATAGTCTTGAAGAAAATTAGTTTATAGACGACCTGAATTAACAACGATATCTATGCCTCAATTTTAAACAAGTTTGTATCGACTATATGAATCCTCACTAACAATCTTTCAATCTGTTTGAATCTTGAATGTATCTATGATCCCTTTTTCCAAACATTAAGTGCATAGGTTTGAAAGTTAGCAAAATTTTCTATGCAATTTCCATAGTTCTATCATCTATGCATTAGATGTTTAGAGGGGTGTTATCAGCTTTTGGATCGAGACGACGACTGCAAAAGTGCAATATCATTTTCAGTCAATGTGCCTGAATGATCAACATCAAGCAATTTGAAGCTCTCCATGACTATAGAGATGTCTTCCTCAGTTATCTTCCCCAACTCTTTAAGTTTATAGACGATGAATTCTGCAGTGCTGGATGAAGACAAATGAAAATGATAATTAGAATGTTAGCACAAAAACTTGAACGCGATATAACAATAACAACTATGCCTCAGTTCTAAACAAGTTGGTGTTGTAAAGCATAGGAACGTAAAAGGACATTCTGGTGGACTAAGCTCCTGATAGGAGCGGGTCCTAAGAAGTGCCAGACCACATTAGGTCTAATGTACCCAACCTTACCTTGCAGTTTTGCAAGAGGTTGTTTTCGCCACTTGAACCTGTGACCTCCTGGTCAAACGACAACACTGTTTCTATTGCACCAAGGCTCTCCTTCGTAAACGTACTTATAACATGACTAAAACATATTCCCAACTAATTGTTATCACATATAGATCGTTTTCTTTCGTTGTGCTCTATGTCTGTTGCACGTTAACGACTTACCTCACTTCACTGTCATGATCAAGATCTGCAGCCTGGAGGTCCGAATTTGTCAACTCGCGAGTTAGAGCCCATTTGAACATAGATTTTCGCCTTTGTTCTGTATATAACTCAGCAAGGGAGTAAAATAACTGTCCCAAACAAATTGTGCTCATCAATATCCAAAAAGAAGCGAATAAACGCCCCCATTTCGTCGAGAAACTCTTATCTCCATACCCCAGAGTAGTAATAGTAGCACAAACACAATAAAAAGCATCAAACAAATTCAAATCCTCAACTTGGCATAGAAAAATTGTTCCAAGCATAGTAAGTACAACAAGAAGTGCCAAAGTACTTAACAATTTGTACTTTTCGATGTTCGTTTCTACCTCTTTCAAAACCTCTGTTGAACTAACAATACTATCTTTCCTCATCTTTATGGCTTTGAGAAACATGATTTGTTGCCTCTCAAGAAAACTATCTGCTGCTTTACTCAGAACAAATCCAACAAGAGCCATACCGGTGAACACAAAAACACACGCGAGAAACTTAGCTAAGATGCTTTTAGGAACAAGATCACCATATCCAACAGTAGTCATTGTAACAATACACAAGTATATTGCATCAAGAAGCCCATTAGTCTTTTTTCCCTCGATTTGATCGCTTATGATGAAGAAGCAAATCGCTCCGACTCCTATATAAACAGACAAAAACAATAGCACATCTCTGAGTCTAAAACTCTTTGTTGAAATGAACTCAGGGTAATGAAGGGATTCCTCATTATTTATCTGTGTATGACTAATAGTACAACAAGTGCTGCTAGATTGAGACCGCCTTCGCTTGAATGAGTTTACATCACTAAATCGAATCGATGAATTTGCATTGCCTCCTAGTAGAGGTTCTTCAACATCGCCATTCGCCATGACAGCTCAAAAGAACATGGTTTTAAGTATCAAAATCAAACTGCAATCAAGGTAATGTTCATCAATAATAATAACAACATACCAGTGTAATCCCGCAACTGGAGTTTGGGAAGGGTAGTGTGTACGTAGACCTTACCACCCCTCTTGGAACATAAAGAGGTTGTTTTCAGTAGACCCTCGACTCATCTCGCCTATTCGTATGCATATGATTGTAATCTTTCTAAGCTTTTCAAATATTTAAGTTTCAATCATTTGTTGTCTAAATTAGAATATAGTTCAAAATATTGTTAATGAGATAACCTTGAACTATGCATAACATCCATGGGAGGAGCTAGGGTACAAGAAGGGGGTTTCAAATAGGGTTCATCCGAGGCCCCTTCGTTGAAAATTTTATTATATATAAGGTTAAAATTATATTTATATATAGTTGATGTTGAATCCAATTGACTTCTTAGTTTATTTAACTTCTTTATATTTTGGATTCTCTTAGTGAAAATACTGGCTCCGACATGTCAAGTTTCAATCTTTTGCAACATTGGCTTCAACCATAAAAATTAGAAAAATGGGAATTTCATACACATATAACTCTTTATGGTCGCTTGTTTCAACAATCCAGTCAAAAAATCACTATATATACTAAAGGCGGCGAAATCAGGATTTTCAATTAAGAGAATCAAAATATAAAGAAATAAACACACGATAGAACAGAAATCAAGGAATCAACATTAATGAGAGAAATACAATGGGTATGCAAATCCAACAACTTTGAATTATTTTAAATCCAACTTCAAAACAAGAAACAAATGTGTAATAAAGAAAATTTAGAGAAAATTTCTAAAAAATATATATAAGGTGGAGAATGTTATATTACCTTATGTTAAAAAAACTATCATATTCATCAAATAGACTCTTTTCACATCCATGCAATTATTCTTCTTTTGGATGAAAACAGAAAGCAATAAAAAAATCAAAAAGAAAAAGGATTAATGAGCATGAAGAAAAAAAAAGATTTTTTTAGTTAGGGCTACAAAAAGGGGTTTATGATTAGAGGATAATAATGACATGTTTTGTGAATCACAAATAAATTAATGTTGTCCACTCACCTTACAAAATTTATTGGAGGCTTTCAATCGATTCTAATTTTTCAACAAATATTATATGGTTACTCTATTTTCACCTGCCTTAATTTTAATTAACTTACCATATTTATCATTCAATCTGATTTTTTGCATGATTATTGTTTCTTTTCTTACCATATCATGTGTTAAATACTTTTCTTTTTGAGATAATGGTCTATTGGAACCAACGTCTCTATCCCACGCAAGTATAAGTAAGATCCACATATCTCACTATTAAAGTTACATTTAAGTTACATCGAATATATTATTATTGATTGATATCGAGGGATCGAACACAGAACTTTGATGTAGGCAAGAGCCTCGATAAGAGTTATATTGTTTTTGCTGGTTTCACCTGTAAATGTAATTCACCATTCACACGTATTCCTTTTGTTTGATTTTTCAGAGATTTGTATCATTATCTGCTTGCCTTACAGTGCTGTTAAAATGTCATCTGTTGAAATACTTTAAGCCTATGTTGCTAAAGACTCTTTGAAAATATCGACAAGAGTACATTGGAAAATTCGACACAGGTGTGATAACATTTTGAGACTCTGTCAACATAGCTTTAAACACAAGTAGCTAATAGGAGAAACAGTCTTGTCCCTAACAAGTATCAACACTCTACATAGTACCCAAACAAATTACTTCAGCTGAAACTATCTCAAAGGAAATAGTCTCTAAGGTCTGTGTACACTCTTCATGTGAGATTACACTAGATATGTTGTTATATTCGCTCTCTGTTTCTTTGGACTGAAAAATGTCCATACATCTGTGTGGCATTCTTTACCACTTGCACACTTCTCTTCTCCCTTGTCCGAAATCAATGGATAACAGAGGCTAGGGGCCAACCACGAAAAAAGTAAGAAAAAGTGCATAAGCAGTTCGAGAGTAACCATAACGTCCTCTACAGCAGCAACAACAACAGATACAAACTAGTAGCGAGGATATGATATATGCTACAAACCAGAAAACAGCAATGATGAAAAGAGAGAAGATTTTCATCGATCAGCACGCAAACTCCTGGATGAAATTTTCATATAATAACTGATCAACACAAGGAAACAATCCAATAGTAGGATTAAGGAAGGGTTCGAAAGGACATCAAACCAGGTATAACAACAACACAGATACAAACTAGTAGCGAGGATATGATATATGCTACAAACCAGAAAACAGCAATGATGAAAAGAGAGAAGATTTTCATCGATCAGCACGCAAACTCCTGGATGAAATTTTCATATAATAACTGATCAACACAAGGAAACAATCCAATAGTAGGATTAAGGAAGGGTTCGAAAGGACATCAAACCAGGTATTGATAATGGCAGAGTGGCCTTACAGCCAAATAGCTGATAAGCAGCCAATGGATTTGCATTTAACCGCATGACAGTTTTGGTTGTTATATCTTGTTAGCAAGATACCTTCCAAGGGAATTGATAGGCTTGGTAGAGTCAGAATTCTGCATTCCCCGTTGTCTAATTTTAATTCTAGCAATGTAATCTGCTGCAATCCAAGCAAAACTTAACATAACACCATTTGAAACAGCATCTGGCAATTGCAACTCTGATGATCTAGTCGCCCAATGAGGATGGTAGGTGACCCGATACCACGCAGATGCCTTTCTTTCATACATATCATTCTTCTCATCAATGGGAAGCAGATCAAAATCAGGATCCATCTGCTCGAAAACATTCCTGAACTCCTTCCTCAACGTATTATATGCGTGTTTCAGCCTCTCTTTTAATTCCCCTTGCTTCTTAGCACTGTACTTTGGCATGGACCATATATGTCCAGTAACCACCTCTTCCTCCCCGTTTACTTTGTATTGTCCTAAAAGACCATTCAACTGACCATCATAAGAACATTTGTGGTTCCATGCATCATCTATGAAATCTTCGTATCCCGGAATCTCAAGATTAGTGTCATATGGGATGTCTTTAGGGACGTACTCAAGTCCAGAAGACTCTCCACCCTCTGCATCATATACATCTATCACTTGCCTATATAATTTACCCAAAATTTTCTTTGACTCGTATGATTGAAACGGCTCTTTCCCCATGAAGTCGGGATACATTTTTGGTTTGAGGTCATATGGCATGGTGACAAGTTTTCCAGTTTTGGGGAAATCAACGGCTAGAGCAGCAAGTTCTGCCAATTTAAGGCACTTCTCATCCATAGCTCCAAATTCACTGAGGTCAGCATGAACCACATGTGCATTGCAGATTTCTCCTAGACTCTCTTGGACCATGTTCTTTGAGAAAAAATCTATTATGTCCTGTAAAAAAAGAAGACGATAGTTAAAAAACTGAACAAATGAACAGTATATCGGAAAAATAAAATACAAAAGAATATTATGCAACCAGTTGAATGATCCAACAAATAATAAGTGTCATAAAGAAGACTTAAATTCCTAATCAAGTGCAAGAAGAGCACAAGATCTATGGTAAGTGTCTTTAAATTTTTCTTTTTATCATAGTGAGTGTGCCTACAGAAAAAGAGTCTCCCTCTTCTATTACAACCGAATACATTATGGAAAAACCATACAACTTAAATATGGTCGAATGCAATTGGCAACAAAACCCAATACAGTTGTTCAATGATAGTAAATATTAGCTAAAGAACAAGTAATGCTAGCGTTTCAAGAAGGCTTATAATTATCTCATCAGCATTCTAACCAAATGAGCATTACGCCGTAAAACAAACTAATACAGATCTGTAAAAGCTAACCATATATAGGAAGATGTGAACAAAGCTGCAAGAAATATCAATATAGTTGGATAGTTACCGCATGTTGAACTTGACGACCCAACTGTTTGGCTTCTGCAGGTGCATAGGCCATTGGCATCCAGCTTTTCTTACTGGGTGGAATGAAATTTTCATCCCAAGTCACAAAGTAGAGATCACCATCAAGGTCACTCCCTGATGCTTCATTTGAATGTGGCCTATCCCCTTTCTGAGGGAAGACCAGACAATCATAGAGATGGTGTAAACCAGGAACATCTACAGCCTCCAGAATCCTCACATCCCCGGGATGAAGACACGGGTTCTTTGCAATTACAACAAGGCCCTTTATTACTTGAAGATTTTTCTTGATTTCAGAAAACTTTGGACCATGCTTAACAAAACAGGTCTCCAAAGAAGGGCTTGACACTTGAATAAAGCATTGGCCTTGCTCAAGTTCACCTAATTCATCCAAACAGCCCATCAACCACCTTCCTGAAGTAACAAACATCCTTGTCTTATTCCTGAGGTCGCCAAGCTGAGCAGCTCTAATGCTAGCCAACATCCCTCTCAAATGAGGTTCACTTTGAGGTTTAAACCCTGCACTCAACATTATAGCCGCTGTATTTCCTGCCTCGGCACATGAAGCAGTAATTACATCAAAAGCCACGTCCGAATCCACAAGTATCTTATCCAACTTTGATAACATTTCTTTCTGCATTTCCCAAAACATTTCATCTTTAACTTCCAAGGATGAGAGCAAGGTTATTATTTGCCGGTTCAGAAAACCAGGCTGTAATCTCGTCCAAGAGCAGATTTCAAGGATAGTGTGATTTGAGTCAAATTTCCTCATACTTGGTCTCAGAGAAAGGCGGATACCATCTTTCTCCGCCGGCCAACATGCAACAACACCTTTACAACCAGCATACCTTATCTGATAAGCACAAGGAGGATTGACACTTAATTGCAACTTCGCTGCAACTTCTATAGATAGATCTGCTGACATCATGCCGATTCCATCAGAGAAAACATAGCCATTTCTTTCTATATCTGGAAACTCGGAGTTAACCTCGCTTGGAAGGACTTCCACTGTTGCATAGGTTGATGAAAAGCACTGTCCCATCCTAGCAGCACATTTTGCAACATTCCTGTTACCGAACTTACCCATCCAGTTTATGATGTTGGTCACCCTAATTTCCGGGGTTTCAGCAAAAAACCAGGCAGAACGATCCCTCAACTGGTTAGCTGAAAAAGCCAAAAAAGAATACCTTCGACCACACAGATAAAATCCTTTACTCAGAATACTTCTCACCCTTTGGAAGATTCCAGTTCTCTGGGGATTAGAACTTGATGTAATTTCTCTCACAATATTAGCTGCATAGTATGTCAGAGCATTCCTGTTCAGGTTACGCATGCCCTCATCCATAAAAGTAACTCGCAAAAATCGATCTGAAATATGCTTATACTTCCTGAGGACTCTATTGGATAGCTCCACAGTTGGCGGAAGACAGTATGCTTTGGTTGGGGTAATAACCAACCTTCCAACCTCTACAACATCATCCAACTGTCCAGTTCTCTCGAGAAGGTTAGGATTATTAAGTAGCCATTTCTGGACACTTGCTAACTTCCGAATAGCATCATTGACAGGCCTTTTGTAAGAAAAGATGTGCTTCAGTGCAGCTAAATTTACCCCCTCCTGATGCTTTCTAAGCAAAGAAAAGAATTCAGCAGTCATCTGATGCTGATTAACTATGCCTTTGTGCAAAACCGCATTTACCAGAAACAAGACCTTAAAGCTTATACGTTCATGGTTTTGAAAGCAGAAGAAAGGTTCTGAGACGGACTCCCCAAAATCAGGCTCATTTCTCACCCGGAGCATCTGCCTGTTACCCTGTTCTACCACAGGCACCCTACTTTCTCTGAAATAGTTCATGGCCTTCTTAAAGCTAGGACCATTGCGAGGTCGAATTGAAACACGGTAGGTATTAAACCTACCAATGGCTCCACTACATGTAATATCTGTGGTTCGGATCCACTGATCATCGTCATCTAATAAGTCAAAAGCAACTGATTCTTCAATGTCATCATCAGCAGTTCTATAGAAAACCAATGGAGATGAAGCCAGCTGCAACAATAATACCAAAGATGCAAAGTCTTTGCATTCGTTTATCTCATTGATTTCCCTCAGCAAAAACTCAATCTTGAAATTGCACTTTATAACTGCATGCTTTCCTTCACCCTTGAAACAGAAAGCAGTATCACTTGTGAAAAGTATTTTGCATGTCCCATTGAATGGATCCACAAGAAAGTTAACACCAGAATGAGGTCCCCTCCAACCAACCACAAAGTCATCATTACTAACCAGTACTCCAATTTCTACACCAACGTCCGAAAACTTAAAAGGCATGATAGTTCTTCTCCTCTTATTCATATTAAAGGTATTCTCAGGACCCAAACTAACCTTCAAAGGCTTCTCTTCTAAGAAGAGTTCATCACGCCTAGCAGCAGCAAGAGCATTCTGTGCGGACTCTGAAGATGCAAAATGAATGAATGCATGAGGTTCCACTTTTATGTAATTGTTCATTCTTCGCACTTTCTCTACATCAATGTCATAAGTCGGGTAAGAGTCAGGAGGAGTGGATGAAGTCTTTAATCTACACCTCCACACTTGTCCAACTTGTTCTTCCAGATATTCTGAAAGCATTTTCGCATTGACACCATTGCTGAACCCACCAACACTAATTTGAGTCACTACGAGATACTTTTCAGAACCCTCTGATCCCATCTTTTCCTTGAAGGAGTCACACAGACTTTTGGACTCACTTATTCACACAGCCTCCAAGTTCACCTGTTACATGACCAAAAATTTGTGAATAAAAGGAAACAACAGAACAAATCTTATAGAATGGCCAATGTATGAGACAACAAAATATTTAACTATTTATAGAATATGATAGAGCATCAGGTTGCTAAGAAAAGTCATCCATGAGCTGGAAAGCATAGTTCACAACCATACCAATCGAAATGTTGATTATTCATTTAGACCACATAGATAACCTTCTGAAACATCCTTAAGCATTTCTACCTTCCAAGTGCAGAACAAATCTTAAATAAACTAACCAATCAAGGACATGAAGATGAAATATATGTACACTGCATTTTAGTAATCAGACGGTGATGAACACTGTAGAAGACAGTGATCAAGAGGACAACATGAGCTAATAGATTCACTTATTTCCCAGTTGAGAATTTGAAAAACAGACATCTGTAGATCAGTATTTCTATCTTTAGGTATTAGTCATATTTTTGTCCAAAACTCCTTTCTTACATCTGATTATCAGACATGTAAAAACATCTAACAGCTGGCCTTTGAATACCGTTTATCTGGCTTAGTGAAATTAAGACATTCAGCTAGCAATAACATATAACTAGTCAAGCAATCTCAGAAAAGAGCTCTTAGCCTAAATTTGATTTTCTCTGAAGAAGAAAAACCTATATAACACACAACTTTATTTGCAGTATCATTCCATAACATGAAGTGAAGCAAGTACAAAAAAATATACTAGCCATTTCGCAAAACAAAGATCTTTTGTGTCCTATAAGTAATTGTGTTCTAGAACCAGCACTCTACTCCTTCAGAAGATACATCCAAAACAGCAACTGAAAAATAGCTAATCAAACAAATTATGCCTAATTCTTTTCCCAAAATCTCACCTCTTTTCCTTGGTGAAGGACAAATCACCAATTGAAGAGAATCTGGATCAGAACTTAGAAAAGATGCAAAATGTAAGAAACTCAACAATAACATACCCGGTATGGTTCCACAAATGGGGTCCGGAGAGTAGAATGTGCACAAACCTTACCGCTCACCTTTGTGGGGGTAGATAGTTTGTTTCCGATAGACCCTTGGCTCAACAAAAACTACTACAAAACAGGGTAGCAAGACAATATGTAAGAAACTCAACAAGAACACAACAACAACAACCATAGATGCAAATTTGGATCAATAACTTCAACAAGAGACAAACTTTAAGAACCCCAATTGAGAAAAAACGAAAAATAACCCCAGTTTCTGTAATTAAAGGAAAGAACCGTATAAACAATGCAGTAAACCAAATCAACCATAGATACAAATTTGGATTCAAAACATCAAAGATACAAACTTTTAGAAACCAAATGGAGAAAAATACATAACAAGAGAACCCCACTTCCTGTAACTAAAGGGAAACTTTATAAACCAGTAAAGAAAATCAATCATAGATGCAAATATGGATCAAGAACTTCAACAACATACAAACATCAACAACCCAAATGAGAAAAATAAAAGAACCCCATTTCTGTATTAAAGGAAAAAAACTGTATACTCAATGCAGTAAAGCAAATCAACCACAGATGCATATATGGATCAAGAACTTCAACAAGATACAAACTTTAAGAAACCCAATTGAGAAAACAGTATAAACCATACAGTAAAGCAAAATCACCCATAGTTGCAAATTTGGATCAAGATACAAACTTTAAGATACCCAATTGAGAAAAATAGAAAAACCATATAGAAAATGCAGTAAAGCAAATCAACCATGGATGCAAATTTTGATCAAAGAACTTCAACAAGAAACAAACTTTAAGAAACCCAATTGAGAAAAATGACCAAAAAAAAAAGAACAGTATGAACTATACAGTAAAGCAAAATCATCCATAGATGCAAATTTGGATCAAGATATAAACTTTAAGATACCCAATTAACAAAAATGGAAAACCCATATAAGAAATGCAGTAAAGCAAATCAACCATGAATGCAAATTTCGATCAAGAACTTCAACACAAATACAAACTTTAAGATACCCAATTGAGAAAAAAGGAAAAATAAGAGAACCCCACTAACCTTTCTGAACTGAGTGATCAAATACACAAATACAAGAAATCAGAACAAAAAGGGTGTGTGTCTTTTGCTTCTTCAAGAAGCACTTGCAGTTACAGTGTACTAGGGGGCTGGGTAAGGGATTTCACGCGACAAGGATGCTACCTTTTTATTTATTTAATTTCATTTATATATTTTGTTGGGATCTCAATGATTGTTCTCTAATGTTTCCTACTGTATTGAATAGTATAATATAGTGTTTGGACAAATACAATGTTTAAATCGATTGTATTATCTTTAGTAATTCTATGACACTAGGAAATTTGTCCATGTTTCGCGTCGTAATAAAATTTAAAAAGAAAACACCAAAATAAAGAAACTTAAAGAGAATGATAGACTTCATTCATTATTTATTGATTTTATTTTATTTATATTTTTTGGATTTGGATAATTATTTTTAATGTTTCCTAATGTATTTAATCGTAGTATCTTTATTTGGATAAATATAATGTCGGGATGAATTTTATTATCTTTTAGAATTACATGACACTAAGAAACTTATTCTTTTTCGCATCATATTAAATTTTAAAAATAAATAAATAAAGAGAACGATAGACTTCATTAATTATACGGAAAAGGGACATATTTGCCCTTGTACTCATAGAAAAGGGTCACATTTATCCTTTGTGATATTGTTTTGATATATTTGCTCCTATCATCCAATTTTGGGTACATATTTGTCTTTATAAGGTTAACTTATCATGTCATCATTTTCTTTAGTTCACGTGGCGCCTACATGGCTCCATGTAGGGGTGTGCACTACATCAAAAAAAATGATAAAATGATAAGTTAACCTGTAAGGATAAATATGTATCCAAAGTTGGATGTGAGGGCAAATATATTTAAAAAGTATGATGAAGGATAAATATGACCATTTTTAATAGTACAAGGGCAAATATGACCCTTTTCCGTTAATTATATATTTACTATTGTATTTATGTGTGCTTCGCGTGGGATTAAATATATCTTTTTAATAATTGATGTCACTAATTGATTAGTTCTAAATAAGCAGTGTATAAAAAGAAAATAATACAAATCAAGTCGCGGTCTTAAATATTAATGTTGTCTGTTCAGAAAATAGTTAGAAAGATAGTTTCAAACTGTAATTTCTGCTAAATAAATATTACCAATAAAAAAACAAAGTTAGCTTCAGTAAATTGACCATCTAATTATCATAAATTTTTTAATTAAATTCGATGAATTTAATAACAATCATATTAGTTCAATCAAAATAACATAAAATTTGATTAATTAAAAATTACATGACTTTTTTTTATGTAAACAACTTGATTTTTAATATAAATAATTAAAAATATATTTATGATGCATAAAAATAATTTGATTATGTTTCAACATAGTTATACACGAAATTAAGAAGTTAGTGACATTTTTTTGTTTGATTTCTTCTTCTGTTTATTTTTCGTATTGAAATTCATCTAATGTGATTCATTATTATTAAAGGATTGTATGTCTCAATTTTTATTTTTATATGTGTAAGATTATTGAGAAAAACATCTAAAAAAATAAATAATAAGTTGTGGTGGTAAAATATTACATCGGAGATTATACCTTGCGATATAAAATAAAAGAATTGAAACACATAACATGAAATAAATGTATACTTGAAATAAGTCATGATATTATAGTAATTTTATGTATTACTTATCTACTCGATTACGTAAAGATTATCACAAGTGATAAAATATTAAATTTTTGAGATATACATATAATATCAAGTTATAAAAGGTATACCAATAGTTGAATAATACTTATCCCCTAACACATGTAGAGCACTTAAAGAGTTTTATAACGTTATTCGAATTATTAAAATTAGTTATTATTGTAGTCTTTGCTTAAAAAATAATATGTCATAACAACTCTTCAAAAGATAACTCTTTAATGTGGAAAATTAACATAAAGAATTTTTGCTTTAAATAACTATAAGTTGAATATACATTAATCACATATATACATTTATTACAGCAAAATCATAAAATAACTTTTTATTGCATATGTACATTTCGTTTATAATGCCATAAAAAATTATTGTATTCGATCATATATTATAAATATATGTATGTGTGTATTATTGGAAAAAGAAAAATTAAATAAGAATTTTTTGAAGTTCTTTTTTTACGATAATTAAGATATGTTAAAGGAATAATATATTTTCGTTTCAACATATGTAATATATTTAATTAAATTAAGAGAGTAAAATGAGTTGACTTTTAAGTTTTATAATATGATAAATAAACAAGAGTTTTTTCAATAAAGACGAAGATATTTGAAATTTATCTCTACCTAAGTGTCAAACCTCTCTTCCACATTGTCTCATGCAACACAATTGAATTTATATTTCACATATTTTATTTTGGTCATGCTCAACCTGAATCTTTAGGATCTGTCTTATAGGTGGTGTTAAATAGAATAGTTCGTAAATTCAAATCCAATCCATTTAATACATTATTTAATTACTTTATTTAATTTAACTCATGAATTGCTTATACACCTGTGATCTTATCTTATCCCTAGAAAATGGAGGGATAATTCAAAGTTTAACAAACCTTGGATAAGACCCCTAACTATTCCCCTTACTCCTTTT